>WNWK01031411.1:0-17500 GCA_009830355.1 Cherax destructor
ATCATTTCCAACACCCCTCCTGTCCTCCGAGGTTGTCAGGTCATTTCCTTAACCTTCCTCGACGGACATGCCTCTTACTCCGGGGTAGACTTGTGCTTGACTAGGATGGGTTCCAAGGTGGTCCTGTCTCCAATATGAGCATTACGTACACTTTGGGGGGCTTGAACTATTCCTTACTCAGGTATCGGAACGTATTCTTAGGTTTTGAGGGCCCATATGCGCAGCAATTATTTGGTTGATTTGCGCCTCAGTGTGGTTTGCAGTCTTTGGCCCTCTTACCTGTATCTGTCTGCGGTCTTCTTTGCCCCAGTTTTCGACTTTTCATTTGGTGTATGTGTGAAAGACCTAAAAAATGGCTGCATAAGTAACTCATTACGATTATAACGAATATAAACATTTAAAAAGTTCATTACCACTGTAACTTGTTCACCTATAAAAATTTTCGGCCCAGTAACTGGACCCATTATGTATCCTATAACTTTGACAGCCGCCCACAGGATAGGTATAGCATAATACATATATTAAACAAACTTGTGGTGAGCAATTTTGTATCACACACCGATGTTGTAAGCAATTTTTAAAATTTTTTACAAGCCCACATTTTTAAGTACATTATGTAGAGAAGCTTGTTTCTATCATTAATATAAAAAGGAAACATTACATTAACACTTGTTTTTATTAAAGCATCCTTTACCAGAGACGCTCAGGTTTCATAACATAAAAAACCAACAAACTATCTATTCATTTAACTCATTAAAAAAAGTTAGGTTGTTATTAGTATGAAAAACCTGTCTACTGCACCAGGCTTTAGTAAGCTTTTCACCATTTGACAAGAACTTTCAATTTTAAAATAAGTATCAAAAATTCACTGTATATATGGTGATATATACTTGGGAAAATATCAGAAATGAAGAGAAACTAAGTTACTTTCAAATCTTTATTTCCAGTATTTAACAAGGTGATGTAAGCGTGGCCAGGGGTCCGTCAGAAGACGTGCTGCTAATATCACTAACCTGAAGGTAAACATCAGCGTTAATATTTAAAGTTAGCAAAACATGCGATTATTGATATTGCAAATTATAGAAATTTATCTTCATACAGATACTCTTCCATTATAGTGGTAATCCTTATTTTGCCAGAATAAAAATTTTTTTTATAAAGATAGTAAAATTCATTTCCTTTACAGACTACCGTATTTTCGATACCCCCAAAACCCACCATCCCCAACCAAATCCCCCAAGGCCCCCAAAATCCACCATGGCCGCCCCCAAAACCCCCGGGCCGCCACCAAACCCCACCAAGGCCGCCCCCCAAACCAAAGGCCGCCACCAAATCCCCCAAAGGCCGCCTCCAAACCCACCTAATCCTCCCCTGTTGATGCATATGAAAAAAATGTAAATTTTTTTTATTTAAATAAATTAATTAGTTATTATTAAAAGAATTAAGAAAAGACGGAGAGTAGGATAGCAGATGAACAAGGAGGCTTTAGGGAAGGTGGGGGTGTGTAGACCAAGTGTTTGAAACATATAGTTGAACAGTATTTAGAAAAAAAGGGAAAGAGGGGGTTTTTGTGGCATTTATGGATTTGGAAAAGGCGCATGTGAATCTTTTGATTTAAATCATTTTAAAAATTAGCTTCTCTAGTTTCTGTGAAAATCAAACTACAAAATTTTTTTGCAAAAAACCTTTTAAACCCTTAAAAAGATTTGACTCATATTATGTCGTTCATTTTTTTTTGGTTTTTTTTGAGAATAGTTGTAGAGTGCGGTAGAGTTATTTTAAAAAAATTAAGAGTAAGAGGGAAAAACTATAGGTAAACAGTATTTAGACAAGGGAAAAAGGGGTTTTTTTGGGGGGTTTTGGTTTTGGGGAAAAAGGGTATGACGGGTGGGGGGGGGAGCAATGTGGCATGTTGTAGGTTTTGGAATGGGGGGGGGGGTTTTCTGAAAACAGAAAAAGTTTTTAGGGGATAGTGAGGTTCGGGTTTAAAAAGATGTAGGAGGGGGGGTTATTTCCTAGAAAAAACCCCCTTTTAGACAACGATGGGGATGTCACCATGGTTTTTCAATATTTTATAGATTTATTGTAAAGTAGTGAATGCAGGGTCTTGGCAAGAGGTGGGGGTTAAAAGAAAAAGATTCTACCAAAGTGGGCCCTTGTCACGTTCCTTTTTGCTGATGACACTTATTTTTGGTAGATTCTAAAAAAATTTGCGGGGTTGATGCATGAGTTTGGTAGGGATAAAAAAAGAAAAAAATTAAAAGTGAATTGGGAAAGAGAAAGGTGATGGGGAAAAAAAAGATTAGGTGCAAAAGTTAGATATTGGGTTGGATTGATAAAAAGTAGGGATGAGGTAAAATGTATTAGATACATGCATTTTATAGTGGACGTGTCACCCAATGCGTCTATAAGGGAGAGGTGAATAATAGGAATTTATGAGGGGAAAAAGGGGGAGTGGTTTTCACTGAGGAGTCTGTGGAGACAAATATTTTTGTATGTGAAGGAAAGGGAATGTATGAGAAAAAGTTATACCAACGCTCTTGTATGGGTTTTGAAGCATGGGTGATGAATGTTGCAACAAGGTGAACATAAGAACATAAAAAACATAAAATGGGGGAAAACTGCAAAAGGGCCCCACTGGCCCCTACAAGGCAGGTCCTTTCAAAACCACCACTACCAAAATTTACTCCTGTACTCCCACACTAATCAAACCCCCCCCTCCCCCTCAAATTTTTCCAATCTCTTTTTAAAGCCACCCGGTCCCAGCCCCTATCACCCCCACTGGAAGATTGTTCCCCGCATCTACAACTCTGTTCGAAAACCAGTCTTCCCCTTTTTCCCTTTTTAAATCAAATTTATCCCCAAATTTTAAAACCGAAGGCTGGGGACAGTGGAGATGTCATGTCGAGGGCAATGTGTGGTGTGAATATAATCATAAATTCGTAGTTTGAAAATTAGGAGGAGATGCGGGGTTATTAAGACTATTTCCAGAGATCTGAGGAGGGGGGTTTAGGTGGTTCGGACATGTAAAAAGGATGAAAAAAAATAGAAATTTACTTCGGGGTGTATAAATCTGTAGTGGGGGGAAGGGGGGGTAGGGGGCACCTTGGAAATGTTGGAGGAAAGGGGGGAAGGGGTTTTTTGTGGGGGGGTTTGGGAAGCGTGCGTGAGGATTTGATGGGGTTTTTTTTACTTGAAATGCTGTTGAAGTGTGAGCAAAATAAAAAAATTTTTTAAGGGAAATTTAGGGAAAACCCGGGAGGCCGGACTTGAGTCCCCCAAAATGGAAGACACTGCCCCGGGGGTTGAATTAGGGTGTTAATGTTCAGTTTTAAAACTGTAGTGTGGGACGCCTCTGGAAGACAGTGATGGGGAATGATGATGGGTTTTTTTTTTGGGCCACCCCCCCCTTTTGGGGGGGGCGGCCCATGTGTTAATAATAAAAAAAATAGTATACTTTTTTTTTTTAAAAAAAATCATATCATAAACATTATACAACAAACATAATTCAGCAATGAAAAAGTATTTAATTGAAAAATTTGATAAAATTGGGAAACATTTCGGAAAACCTTATTTATTGTTATGAGATTTCAGCAACAAGAAACTTCATCAGGAACTTCATAAAGGTATTTGTAGGGGAGACATCGTTTAAAATTTAAAAAAAAAGATCTTTCACTGAGTAAGTATTTTCCACCATTTGACAACATACATTGTGCAAAAAAAAAGCCCCAAACAATTCCTTATTTTGGAGATAAGAGCATCGTAAATGTATTGCCATTACATTTCCAAACTTGCACAGAGCTGATATAAAATAATCGTAACTTCTCTTCAAAAAATATATTATATCATTTTTTTTGTTTTTTGCATTTAAGAATATTACTCACCAAATCCTCCATATCTACGGATATAACCACCATAGGCGACGGCCACCATCACAGCCAACACCATCAGGATGGACAGGAAACGCTGCCGTCACAAAGATACAATCTTAGCATGATGGATTTAAGAATGAAGAATCAATAGTTTTGTAATATATGATTCAGTTATTTAACACAATGTTTTGATAATCGAACATCATGATTCAAAATAATCGTGGATGTGAATACTTACCATGATTATGGAGTGTGTGGTTTTGAAGACAGGAGCTACTGATAGTGAGACTGGATGCTCAGACTTTATATAGGACAAGAGGCCCCTCCCACCAGACATAACCTTCTATAAACACCTGGTCAACCTTGCTTAGATACTCATATGTATTTAATCAGAAAATCGCCTCAAGAGGTCTGTGCTCTTGAGGTTCCAGCCCTCAAGGTACTACCTCTCATACGGTAAGCTCTGCAACGGTAAAATTTTCCAATGATTCAGCTCTTCCTCTCTTACCTGTAAAATAACACATATATGCTACGGCACCCTGTAAATATCTTCTTAAATATTTTGAGAATGTAAATAGAAAATTAAATAATTACTTTTGTACTGATAACACGGAGGTTACTACCAGATGAACTTTCATTAATGGTTCCTCATAATGAACAAGGCCTTTTGAGGTTTACAGATAATCCACTATATTAAAAGGAATTTTTTGACTAGGTTTTGATCTGTCTTGACCCTTATCAATGAAAGGGGGATATATCTTTAAATATAATATGATTCAGAAAATTTATACAAACATTACAGTTTTCAATATATAGGTTTGCCTTCACGCAATATATACCCTGAGAGAGACGTGTATAAATATATTTAATGTGTATAAATATATTCTTAATGCTTACATTATTTCAGATTTAAGAATTAAAGTATTCTTGATATTAGTGTAGAGGTGAATTGTAACATTAATGAATGATGTACATTTGATAGACTTTTAACTTAATACACAAACTAATTACTAGTAAATTAGCTTTTTTTGTCAGGCCGCTCAAATAAATCACTTCTGGTGGTCTGGTGGCTAAAGCTCTGCTTCACACGGCGAGGGTCTGGGTTCGATTTACAGCCAGGGTAGAAACATTGGGGGTATTCTTTTCACCTGTTGTCTATGTTCACCCATCAGTAAAATGGGTACCTGGGGGTTAGTCGACTGGTGTGGGTCGCATCCTGGGACACTGACCTAATTTGCCCGAAATGCTCTGCATAACAAGGGGCTTTCTATATAGTAGTATGTCATTGATGTCAGCTAGGGCCCGTATACCTTGTACATGTACTTTTAGTAAAGATATTATTATTATTATTACATTATTATTATTATTATTATTATTATTATTATTATTATTATTATTATTATTATTATTATTATTATTATCTTTCGTTTACGCATGCGTATCAATACGAAAATTTTACACAGAGTAAACAGAAAAATGTATTGTTTACCTAAGATTGAGTTATGTTAGATCATGTTAACCTTACCAGATATAAATTAACTATGTAGCTAACTAATAATAACGAAATAAAAAAAAACATCTGGCACACTAGATACATCATTGCTAAATAAAGCGTTTATAATTATACACAATAAGGGATAAATAAACAAAGTCTCAGGGCGTCTGCAATTTTAAATCATACTATATTTTTAACATGCAGAAGTTTGCTTATTAATTTTTAATAGACGCTTTTCTCATACGAAGCTTTGAAAATAAGAGAATAACAAGTGAATTAAGAGCAATGCACAAAAAACCTACGATTTAGAGAAAATATTTTAGCAGACGTTTTGATTCTTACTGGACCGAAACGTTCTTCGTCTTTGCATCTTTTCGCCTTCAAAGGGGGGTTAGTATTCTCATGTTCATTAAATCTCATTTCTTTGGCTCTGTATTACCCAATGATATTTTTAAAATTTTCCTTGAATATACTACTACTGCTACTACTACTTCTACTACGACTACTACTATTCTACTAGTACTACTATTATTATAACTACTCATAATATTAATTATAATAATAATAATAATAATATCTATTTTTTGCTCTCATGGCTCAAAATTAGTAGCGAATATGTTATACACCTTGATTTTATCATTAGTATTAGTATAATTATTATTATTATTATTATTATTATTTTGTTATTATTATTATTTCTAGGTGATAGCTTGTGTTCATAACAGCAGAGTAGCGAGACTTTCGTTGCAACAGCAGAGCAACGAGACAAGTATCTACAACACCAGAGTAACACGATTACACCTCCAGACACTGTGGAGACACTCAAGCTTCAAGACCTGGCTCTGGAAAACCCCGACCCAGATAGTTTCTTACTTGACCATTAAACTATAGGTTAATTTTTCCTGCTCAGTTTATCATGTTAGCAAAATGAGAGTAATTAATTTATTAGGAAAGAGGATTGTTTACAACGTAGCCTTCTTTTTACAATGACAACAAGAATGGTTTCCCGTCTGTAAAAAAAATTTTTAATGAATTAAAGGTTTTTTCCTGGGGGTTCCTGCAAAACTAACTTTTTTCAAAATTTTGGGGGGTAGATCATTAAGAATATGATTTGTTATATTCATGGGAAAAAGTTCCATCCAAAGGCGTTAAATTGGGGGCTTTTTCGGGTAACTTTCTCAAAGGGAATTTCCCAAAAAGGAGAAAAGGGGGCCTCTAAAGCTTTCCCCCAAAAATCCCTTTTCCCCTTTTGGTTTAAAAACCCAAAAAGAATTTTTAGGGAATAAAATAAAAACTAAGTAAATTTGTTTGGGTTTTTTAATTAAACTTAGAAAATTTCGGATTTTTGAATAAAATCAGGGGGGAAAGGTAAATCCCATTAAAAAAAATGCAAACCAAAATTTGGGCGGTATATACATATCTTAAAAATGAAATTTTTTACGTAACCCGAAAAGGTTTTGGGGGTTTGGTTTAAAATTCAACCAAAAAACCCCTTCCGTTTCCAATAAGAAATAACAACCGGCCAATGAATTTTAAATAATAGAACCTTTAGGTTTTTGGGGCAACTTTATTATTTTAATTCCTTTAGTTAACTGCCATTCTGGCCCGTAAAGGGAAATTAAACCCGGAAAATAAAAAGGATCTTTAAATTGTTTTTTCCCCTTCCCTATGAAAGATGGGGGGCCCTAATTCACTTTAAAAAGGCAGTTGGGGGAAATTTTAAGTGTAAAAAATTTAAACAGAAAAAAAAAAAGGGGGAAAAAAACGTCAAAAACCAGAAAACCACCGTGTTTTCCCAAGGGGAAAAGAATTTCGGAAGGTATAGGAAACCCCTTGGTTTGGGTAAAAGTTTGAAGGGAAAGGGAACCCAAAAAAATCCCTTAACAAGGGGTGAAAATGGTTAAAAATTACATTTTTTGGGTTGGAAGGGTATTTGGGATGCTTGAAATTACCCGGAAAAAAGAAATGTACTTTTTGGGAATGCCCCCTTTCCTAAAGGGGTAAACAGAAAATTATAGGGGGCTTGGGGTTGGATTTCCCCCTAACTTTGGGGCATGAGGTTCCCCTTTGTGTAATACCTGGGGCCATTTTTAAGGGTTGGTTACCCCCCAAGGGGGAATACCAACTCAGTGCCCATTTTTTGGACTAACAAAACACACTTCATAAAACACATTTTTTCGCTAAAAAATTTCCCCTTATCGTTTTTTTAATCCCACTTCGCTGGTTGGTCTTTGAGTTTGATGCAACTGCTGGGTAGAGAAAACTTAGTAACAACGTTATAGTTATCGACAAATGTTAGGAAAAAAAAACACAGATGCAAGAAAAGGACTTTTTTATTGATGCAACGTTTCGCTCTCCTTATATAACGATCGAACAAGGAAATTAAGAACATAACAATGTTTAAAAAGGCCCCGAACCAAAGCTAAATCAGAAAACTTGGGGAAACTTGGTTAAGATTTTCCCCGCTAACACAGAAAAAAACTGTCTGACTTTTTTTTTAAAATTTTCCCCTGAACATCCACACTACGAGGGTTAAATTTCCCCTTGGGTTTTTTTTTTTTTTTTTTGGTGGGGTTCTGTTTATGTTATAAGGATGGACAGTGGATCTGCGGGTTTCCTTATCTGTACTGTTAAATTTTCTTCAAGCCGGCACGGGAGAAAATACAGAAATTTCTGAGTTTTAAAAAGGTGATTGTGTTAAAACCTATTCATCTTCGAAGTTTTCCTTCTTTTTTGTCTAGTTTTGTCTAACAACAAGGTACCCATTCCCTGTAATTTAATGAACAATGAAGGAACGATAATACCTGCCCATACGTCATGCTTTGTCTAGGAGTAAAAATCAGGTCCATCAAATTTAAAAGCAGAACAATTTATCATTGAGTTACAAAGCACCTGTTCAAGTGCTCCTTCAAATAACAGTCTATAGTTTATTACCCAGACATTATTGTTATAATTTTCAACAAAGTTCACCACCTTTATTAAGTTTAATGTGATTAATATTATTTCAGCTGGTATAGCAAATTAATTTAAATGAATAAAAGCTGTGGAATGTGTAACCCTATTTATAAAATTATGCACTTTTACTTTAAGATTTTAAACCCCCAAAAAAATCTTCATTTTTTTGGAAAATTTTAATTTTCCCCAAAACATTTTGAAAATCCTCGGGAAATGGTGCGAAAGGCGAAAAATTCTTCACTACATTCATTATGCTGCCTCCCTCACTATATTCACCATATCTTCCCCCATATCTCCGAAACGGGGCAAATCCTTCTGAGGTTTAGCCTTCCCAAAATGCACAGCATGTTAGTTTTTTTTATTTTGTGTTTAAAATATATTATTACATGTAAACTACATTGTTTTACTGCAGAAAAAACAAAGTTCGTGTGTTTGCCTGTTTCTTTGTTTTTTTAAGCCTCCAAAACCCCCCAAAGGACTACCTAATCCTCCCAAGTGACCACATAAACTCCCCAAACCCCAGTTCATCCCCACCCAGTCCACCAAAGTCACCCAAACTGAGGGGCCAAGACCGATTCCCAAGCCAATGTTATGCCCCCTGTCAGTGAAGAACTATTTTAGTGAGAGAAAAAGAATTTAATAAATAAAATCTATAGCATATTTGCTAACGTCCAGTGCATTAGAAAATACGCCAAAAAACTGAAAGCTTGAATTAGTATTTTCAGAAACATCTATGTATGAATTACATTTCGTTCTATAGAACGAAAGTTATTGATTTGACAATAATTAAGTAAATAAATAAGCGAAACAATCTCAATTTTCGTTCTATAGAACGAAAGTTATTGTTTTGACAAAAATTTAAATAAATAAATAAGAGAAAAACAATCAAAAAAAAAAAAAAAACTGAAAAAATGAATTAAAAGAAGTTAAACAAAATATGATAACCCTTCGGGAATAATATTCTACCCACCATCCCAAAACCCGGGTGCTGGAAACCATAAACGACGGCCCCAACCCCGACCAACACCGTCAACAGTGAACATTAAGGATACATGACATTCAAGGGCCCATTATGGATACCGACATAACAGTGTGCTTATGAAATGGCCAAATTTTCCCTTATGGGTACGTGACATCACAGTGAAATCATGGATACAAAAAAACATCCAATGGAAAATTATGTACTGACATCACAATGGACATTAGGGAATTTGACATCACAATGAAATAAGATAATTTCCAGCTCTGTACAATTTTTTTCATGTCATCATTTTTCCCATAGAATGACTTTTCCTGGGGCTTTAAAATTTTTTAATTTTTTTTGGTTTAACCCAAGGGAAATTTAAAACTTTTTTTTAAATTTTTTTTTAATAATTAGTTATGAAAACGAATTTGAAGGCCTGATGACTTGTGCTACATTATATCCACTTACGTCGGGCCTTAAATCTGAAACATTTTGGGCTCTTCAGTTGACAACAAAAAACAACTGTTTTGCTTTTGTTCTTTCCCTTTGAAGATGTATTTGTAAACCCAAGAAAATTTTAATATTTCTACCAGCGATGAATAAAGCTGATCCCAAATTTCTTTTCGGGACCAGTAAAATAACCCCGTGAAAAAATTAATAAATAATTATACTCCCATGTAATTAGCTATCGCTGCGCCCATTAAAAAAAAAATTTGGGTGTTCCTAAAACTAAGTAAACTGATATTCTATTTTTGAGAATCCCTTTTAACTTTACCTTTTTATCTGTAACCCGGGAAGGAACTACATCGAGACTTGTCCTTAATTATCAAGTAAGGGTTTTAATATTCGTGAGTTTTTCCCAAATTTTTTTAAAACACGAAAGGTGGGTTTTTCGATAAAGAAATTTATCACTGGAGACCAAAAAAAACCCAAAGCAATTTCTACTTTTAAAAATGGACGAATTTCCTCTTTAAATTTTTTTACCCCCAAAGTGGGGAAACCCGGGGAAGCATAAAATGGTATAAGCCCGGGGTCTTTAAGTTGAAAATCAGGTAGACGAGTTTGCCACCCCGGAGAAGTAATTGTGCTGCGTCACCATGACTCATCATCTTCACACTAGCTGCACACAACGCTTCATTATGGGGCCATTTCTACTGGGGGGGTAGTGCCGGAAAGAGGTGAATAGACATTAAACAGTGAAATTTTAAAATAGTTTAACTTTTCACCTACGAGTGATCGTGGTACATACCTCGATGAAAAAACGGGGCTTGTTAAAAAGGGTCTGTACATAATACACAAATTTTCAAAATATAAACCCCGTACATTACGTTCTGTACAAAATGATCAAGCCCGGGAAATTATACGGGGGGGGTTTTTACGAAAGGTTCAGTGCTTTTGGCAGGGACCGTACATTCTTCACTTTGCTCATTTTTTACTAATGATAATGGGTTGATTTAAGCATAAAAAAACCAGCAATATATATGTCACTTTTACACTGTTTCTGAAATTTTTACTGCTAGGCATAAGATTAATTTATTAAACTCTTTTTAGAATTTGCAATGTTCTTTTGCAAGATAAAATCTAGGGGCACCTTATTATTGCTAATTCTAATGAGTTTCGGGCCCCATAATAATTTCTTATAATTTATAATAAAACCCATTCGGGGAAGAAAATTTTGGGCCAAACCATAACTAATTATTAGAAAAACCCAATAATTAGTTACGTAAATAAAAGAAAAGATCATTTTTATTGGGTTTTGCAATATTTAATTTCCCTAACGATATGGATGATACGAAGGGGAATCATTTTCGCTCGGTTCGTCGTCTCGTTGCAAAGTTGAGTTTGTCAAAGGTATAACGCACCTCATAGGATGCGGCCTGAATAACATGCATTTTCTTTTATATAGCTAGATGAACAGTCACAGCGGGTAAAAAAGATATTTAAAAACTATACGTCTTGCCTTGCTCAGGAAGGGGGAATCTGGGCCCTTTTTGATTTATTAGAGGACTGTTTTACCTCTGAGTTACAAATTAGACACAGTATTCCAACAGGTAGAAAAGAAAAAACATAATGTACAGAGAAATATTTTTCCAAAATATAATATACAGTTGATCTCAGGGGTCACCGGAGCTGTTTGATGGGCTTCACCAACCTTAACCTGAAGGGGGTTTAAAACACTTTTTTTATTAAGAATAAATGTAATTATTTTTATTTCAGAAAAGTATAGTCAATTTTTTTAAAAAGGAATCAAAACTGTAAAAATAAATTATTCGCAGAACACATTATGCCTTTTCTCACCATATTCCCCCCATATGTGGACATATCTAAAAACCTTTCCCAAAAAAACCCCCCCAGGTTGCCGTACCCAAATCTTCCCAGGCCGCAACCATCCCCACCTAAGACCCCCAAACCCCCAAAAAGCCAACCTATTCGATGCCAGGGCCAAATCCACCTTTTAAAAAAAGTTGACTCTCTTTATCACAATAGGAATTGATGTAGTAATATTTCCCAGTATATTTTAAAACAACACCATCTCTCAATTTTTGGGAAAAAATTTGGGAACCCACCATAAAAATTTCCCAAGGGGAGAACCATGGGCAAAGGCCACCATCTCCCAATACCGTCGACACAGACAGGAAACGCTGTCCTGGGGAAGGTGTAATATTTATAATGAGAATATGAGTATTTTCGGTAATAACTGAAATCATTGTGAATTATTAATCAGTGACGGAAAAGTTTGCATGGTGGGAAGATGATGAAGCATTTGCAGTGTTTCCATAGTTTTTGAATTGTGTGGTTGGGACAGTAGCCACAGTGATGAAAAAGGTAGTGCCCAGAGGATAATAGCCACAGTGAGGGAAAAAGGTGGTGTCCAGAGGATAGAAACCACAGTGATGACAAAGGTGGTGTCCAGAGGATAGTACCCACAGTGATGAAAAAGGTGGTGCCCAGAGGATAGTAACAGTGATGAAAAAAAGTGGTGCCCAGAGGATAGTAGCCACAGTGAAAAAAGGTGGTGCCCAGAACTTAACATATATATCTTGCTTCCCCCATCTCTATTATCACACCATGGCATAACCGGGATTACAATTTTTCAGATTTTTTTTTCTACAGGAAAGGAAAACTCATAGCTTATAATTAAACCCAAATAATCTCGTGAAGTGTAAGTATTGCCAGTAGGGCGTCGTATTGTTTAAAATAAGTGGTACATAGTTGCTTCAGGGAAAAAATAATTTTACCACTCATCTCCCAACAAAAGTGGGGGTGGATTTAAAGGCAGCTTGTCTAAGCTTGCGAGTTCCCAAATAAAAAAAGAAGGTCTCTGGAGAAAACCACGGAAGTATAAAATATGTCAAGATCTTTGGTTCAATTTGGGAAATTCAGGTAGACGGCTTTTTGGCTCTCTGAGATTAATATCAACTGCTTAAACGTACTGAAAAAATATACTACAAATTTTTTAAAGGTTAAACTCCACTGACCCCCGATATGACGGGCAAGCGCATTAAAAAATTAATGAAAAAGAATGTAAAACAAAATAGGTTTTGAACATTAGGTATTCTTTTCAGATAATATAAATATAAGATTAAAAGCTATATTATTATTATTATTATAATTATTAGTATAATTATTATTATAATTATTATTATAATTATTATTATAATTATTATTATAATTATTATTATAAATATTATTATAATTATTATTATAATTATTTTTAAATTATTATTATTTTATTATTATTATAATTATTATAATTTGTATTATTATTATTAAATAGTAGTAGTGGGTTTAGTGGGAGTAGTAGATAAAGTAGCGGTGTAGTAGTAGTGCGGTAGTAGTAATAGTGGAAGTAGTAGTAGTAGTAGAAATTAGCAGTAGTAGTAATAGTGGAAGTAGTAGTAGTAATTGTAGTATATTATTATTATTATTATTTCGCACTACACACTTTATGTTAAAAACTTTCACACCCATACAAAAGAATTTGAACTATTATACTTGATATTATCTGTGAGGGGAAAGTCAGTAAATTGGGATATGGTAGTTCAGACTCCGGGGTCTGTTACAGGGGTATCGCCGCCCGAACTGCCATCTGGCGGGCCACTGAAAAATTTCAGATTTCTTGGGGTTTCGACCACCGGACCACCGGTGGTCTGGTGGCGACCCTGCTTCACACACGGGGGGCCCCGGGTTCGATTCCCGGCGGGTGGAAACATTTCGAGGGTTTTCCTTCACCTGTTGTCATGTTCACCTAGCAGCAAATGGGTACCGGGGTTATTAGTCGACTGGTGTGGTCGCACCCCCTGGGGGACAAGATTAAGGACCCCAATGGAAAAAAGACAGTCCTCGATGAGCACTGACTTTCTTGGGTTACCCCGGGGTGGTTTAAACCCCTCCGGGGTTAAAAATCCGAAGAAATCTTATTTTTTATCTTATCTTAGTTTCTACCCCTGGTACTTTTAAATTTGTTAACTGGTGTGGTGAGAGTTTGTGTAATCACTTCACCTCCACTTTTTTCCCGGGGATCTGGTAAGGTGATCAACCACAATATTTTTTTATTTATTTTGTTTTTCCCGGTTTACCAGTAATAATAATAATAATAATAATAATAATAATAATAATAATAATTAATTTTATTTCTACGGGTACATGTAAAAGGTAAAAAGACCAGCTGACATCTATGACATACTACTCTATAAAAAGTGCTTTTAATGCAGAGCATTTCGGGCAAATTAGGTTTTTTGCCCCGGGATGCGACCCACCCAGTCATTAACACCCAGGTCCCATTTTACTGATGGGAACATGGACAACCAGTGTAAGGAAACACACCCAAAGTTTCTACCCTCGCCGAGAATCGCCCCGGCCCCTCGGTGGGGAAGCGAAGCTTTGCCACGGTGCACCTAATGACATGAGACCTAATAACATGGAAGCACCATTGCCACCCTTTGTCTTTCTTCAATGTTATACTTGATAACTATCTTATAACCGGTGTTTTTTTTTTTTTCTTATCGGCTCTGCTGTGGGGGGTCATCCACAGCAGAAGCGATTGGGGGGCTAGAACCCAACGTGGGATATAGCGACTCCCTTTTTATTGGGTTTTCTGGAGAGAGGAAAACCGGAACCTTTCGACGGGTGTTTCCCGAACATCAGACTAACATCGCCTACCCAGGATAATTAACATATGTTCATTACTTCTTCTTTCCCAAAACCCCGCCGTATCCAACCAAGGTAAAGGGGGAAAAAAAAAATCAGTAGTTTCTCTTCATAACTTCAGTAATGTATACAGGAGAAGGGGTTATTTTCCCCCGCTCCCGGCATTTTAGTCGCCTCTTACGACACCCTGGCTTACGGAGAAAAAAATTTTGTTCCACTTCCCCCCCTTTTTTTTTCATCTTCACAAAACCTCCCGGTCTATGAAAAACCCTTTTGTCTCAAAACTCACAAAAACCAACGCCGGCCCTTTTTTTTTTAATTACTTTTATTTTTTTTCTTTTTATTTTTTTTAAGTTACATTTTTCTGTACTTATGTAGACGGAAGGAATTCTCTGACATTGTCCCTTTTCTGAGTTCAAAAAAAACTTCTTTTCCCTTTACAATCTTCAAAATTTGTCATTTTTTTTTTAATTTTTTTTTCACGTCATCTCCCTTAACTCCCTCAAGTTTTGTTGGTTTCTTTTTTTTAATTTTTATTTTTTAAACCCCATATCCTATAAAGGGGGGCAAAAAGTCACAATCCCCTGACTGAAACAACCCCAAATAACCCACATTTTTCCCCCCAACTGAACGAGAAAAAAAACAGATAAGGAAGACTTTTTTGTTGCAATAGTAGAAAAAAAAATTAATGGGGGTAGTAGTGGTAGCATTATTTATCCTCCCAAAAGACTTTAGTAAGATGAATATTGATTTGGGGGTGGAGTATATATTCTAGCCAAACTTGACCGGGTAAAGTGTGGTCAGATGGAAAGATTTATAATCTTTTTTTTAGGTTAATTAAATAATTAACATCCATAATCGAGCATTCACTAATGCAGTAGTAGAATGATAAATTTTAAAGCACTGTTTTTTTTTCCCGTGCTCAGTAATAACATGACTGGCGTTTACATCAATGGATTTTTCTCTGGATTTTTTCCGAACCGGTATCTAAATCACTCTTAACCAATACAATAAGATTATAATTAATTAGCAACATTCATTCTCCGTAGTCATAAATTTGCCAAAAAAATTGACAAGGAATGCATTTGCTTCCTTGCTAAAAATCCAAAAGAAGGGATAAGCATGGGAATATGGTGGGTGTTTAGACTGTACTCAAAAAAAAATTTTGATCAGGTAACACGAAGTTTCAACAACTGAAAACTGGTGTTATAACTGGTTTAAATTTTATAAAAAAGGGGTATTTTTAATCTAACTTTTTTCCCGGTTTTAATTTTAATTTCAACTCTTAATTCACGCACGATAAAAAAGCATCTCCCAAAAAGACTTTATAAAAAAAAATTTTAATGGATGACGAGAACAATGGAAGCCAGATTCTTCAGGTTCAAATCCATCGAGGTCAATAACTATCCCCTCCCGGTCTGGATAAAATACGTCAGGGGATGCCCATAATGGTGACTTTTCACTCATATCTTGCTTTTTTCCAATTTCTCTGATCTTTTTCTAAAACCATTCAACCCAAAATATTTCGAGAAACCGCCAAAAATTTTCTTCAAATTAAAACCTCTCCCAAAATTTTACTGGTATGAACGTTTACCCCATTTATGAGGCCCATGTATTTGTTTGCTGGCACCAGCACTTTTGGGTCCAATTTCTGGAGATGTTAACGACTACATTAGTTGCATAAGGATCTTTCGATGATACTTTTCAATTTTTGGCCCCGATTAAATTTGCACAGTTGAGACAACCTTTGTGTTTGACAGTGATCTCAGGTCCGGGTTTTTTTTAATTTCATATCCACTTTTCATTGTTTTCCTTGAATCTATTGATTATGAGACTAAGAAATCACATTTAGTCTGTAGATGTTGAAGATGGTGAAGAGAAGAGCCACTCTGGGTGCTATAAGCAATGAACAAAATATAAAAATTTTAAAATGTTAATAAATTTACATATTAAGGGGGAAAACCAGAGCAGGTGGACTGAACACCATTTGTCAAGGTTGAAGGACTGAACACCTGGAAATTACGTCTCCACTACTTTCACTTTCTCTTGTATATATACTGGGTTGTACAGGATTGAAAAAAATCATTGGCGGAACTTCTCAGTAATAAAAATACCCCAGGTGACATTTTATATTCGAGAACCACATTCGACACTACCATATATTTAAATTAGGATGAACTTAAAAACCCTTATTTAGGGTAACTTATTCTACATTAATCTCAAATAGTATTATTTGATAACAGCTTTATAATTTATGAGAAAGAAAAAAAAAGCTCTAGTGACCTGATAGTTTCCCATCACTACTGCTTTTATCGCTGTATAACCCCTGTGGTTTGGCCTTTTTTGATTATAATAATAATAAAATTTTTATCCCAATTTAGTTAAAAAAAAATGACTAATATGGCGAAAAACCCATACAAGATCATTTCAGCAATATATCTTAGTTACTTGTTTAGTTTCCTTAAAAAAGATCGTCTAGAGGTTTGAGGATAAAAATATCAAAATATATACGACTCGACTATTGTGGAAAATTCTCTTGAAAGTGAAAGTCTCGTTGATAGATTTCAAAATTTTAAAGCAGTAAAAAAAACTGATTTACATTCAGGTATCAGTAAGATACATATCCTGTAAGACCTATATTGTAGTTATTATTACAATACATTTATAAAAAAATTTTTTAATATGTACTCAAAATCTACGTGTGCGCCACTGTTTACACCAAATGTCATAGCCTAGAGGTTAGTGGCGGCCCCATCACTGACGACCGGGAATCAAACCCTGGCAAAAAAATAAAAATAAAAAAATAATAATATCTTTATTTACTACAAGTATATGTTCATGGTATACAGTCCCAGCTGACATCAAAACATACTACTTGGGGAAAAACCCGTGTTATGCTGATCATTTCCAGCAAATTAGGGCAGTGTCCCAGGAAAAGCCACCCCACCAGCCATTTAAAACCCCAGGGACTCATTTAATATGGATGAACATAGACAACAGATGTAAAAAAAAACGCCCAAGTTTTTTTCCCTGACTGGGAATCGAACCCCGACCCCCGCCGTG
>WNWK01031412.1:0-22724 GCA_009830355.1 Cherax destructor
ATCTCTAAAAAAATATTTTTGTTAATACTTTTAGATGTTTGGAACGGATTAATTGGATTTACATTATTTCTTATGGGGAAAATGGTTTTGGTTTTCGGCAGACTCTCTGAAACAGATTAATCATGAAAACCAAGGGTCCACTGTACAGGTCTCCCTCAACATTCGCGTTTTCCACTTTCGCGGGCTTTGAACATTCACGAACTCCCAGGCGCTAAATCATATTTAAGTTTCCCGCCACACACGCATCCCTACTACCCTCCCTCCAACCCTCTCAACTGGCAAACTGCATTAGATCACTTCTTTCACAAGAAAACCATAATGTTCAAATGAACTGGTGTATGTACACCATTTACATACTTTGCAGAAGATACGCAGAGCGGCTTATGCTTAATGAACAAATGAACTGGTGTACATACACCATTTACATACCTTGCAGAAGATAGGCAGAGCGGCTTACATTTAATTGTTACATTCTTAATGCTACACCATTCGTGTCCAGACTGCTAACAACAATAACTGGTTTGTTTACAAAACTCGCGAACCCCATACACTCTCAATCTCTCTCTCTTTCTTATTCTTGTTTACTCACCTCTCACTCTACATTAAGACTACAAATATTTTCCTCTGTAAGCCATGCGTGTTGTAAAAGTCAACTAATATGCCGGGAACAATGGGCTAGTAACCCCTTTTCCTGTATAGATTTACTAAAAAGAAAAAGAAGAAAACCGTCAAAGTGGGATGTTTGAATGTGCGTGGATGTTGTGCGAATGATAAAAAGGAGATGATTGTAGATGTTATGAATGAAAAGAAGCTGGATGTCCTGGCTTTAAGTGAGACAAAGCTGAAGTGGGTAGGAGAGTTTCAGTGGGGACAAATAAATGGGATTAGGTCAGGGGTTTCAAATAGAGTTAGAGCTAAAGAAGGAGTGGCAATAATGTTGAATAATCAGTTATGGCAGGTAAAGAGGGAATATAAATGTATAAATTCAAGGATTATGTGGAGTAAAATAAAGGTTGGATGTGAAAAGTTGGTTATAGTAAGTGTTTATGCACCTGGAGAAGAGAGAAATGTAGAGGAGAGAGAGAGATTTTGGGAAATATTGAGTGAGTGTGTGGGGAGTTTTGAACCAAGTGAGAGAGTACAGTGGTACCCCGACTTACGATATTTTTTCATTCCAGAATGCTGTTCAAGTGCCATTACCAAACGAATTTATCTCCATAAGAAATGATGTAAAATAGACTAGTCCTTTTAGACCCCAAAATTACACTTACAAAAGCATTTAAAAAAATCAACTTACATAAAAGGGTGTGTTTGGGGACCATCGTAAGTCGGGGTACCACTGTAATTGTGGTTGGGGATCTTAATGCTAAAGTGGGTAAAAATGTTGTGGAGGGAGTAGTAGGTAAATTTGGGGTGTCAGGGGTAAATGTAAATGGGGAACCATTAATTGAGCTATGTGTAGAAAGAAGAAGATAACTATGAAAGGATAATAATAATAAGTCAATCACATACTTTTATGAAAAAGAGTTGATAACATAAAATATACAAAGGTATGATGTATAAGCTACGTAGAGAAGAAAGTAGTTTGTTAGATTATGTATTGGTGGATAAAAGGTTGATGGGTAGGCTTCAGGATGTACATGTTTATAGAGGGGCAATGGATATATCGGATCATTATTTAGTTGTAGCTACAGTTAGAGTAAAAGGTAGATGGGACAAAAAGAAAATGGCAACAGCAAGTAAGAGAGAGGTAAAAGTGTATAAACTAAGGGAGGAGGAAGTTAGGGTGAGATATAAGCAACTATTGGCAGAAAGGTGGGCTAGTGCAAGTATGAGTAGTAGGGGGGTTGAAGAGAGTTGGGATAGTTTTAAAATGTAGTATTAGAATGTGGGGCAGAAGTTTGTGGCTATAGGAGGGTGGGTGCAGGAGGAAAGAGGAGTGAGTGGTGAAATGAAGAAGTAAAGGGTGTGATAAAAGAGGAAAAGGTAGCTTATGAGAGGTTTTTACAAAACAGAAGTGTTAATAGAAGAGCAGAGTATATGGAGAGTAAAAGAAAGGTGAAGAGAGTGGTGAGAGAGTGAAAAAGAAGAGCAGATGAAAGAATGGGAGAGGCTATGTCAAGAAATTTTGCTGAAAACAAGAAAAAATTTGGAGTGAGATAAACAAGGTAAGAAAGATTAGGGAACGAATGCATTTGTCAGTTAAAACAGATTAGGGGAGTTAGTAGATGGGGAGCTGGAGGTATTGGGTAGATGGCGGGAATATTTTGAGGAACTTTTAAATGTCGATGAAAAAAGGGAGGCGGTAATTTCATGTACTAGCCAGGGAGGTACAACATCGTTTAGGAGTGAAGAAGAGCAGGATGTGAGTGTGGGGGAGGTGCGTGAGGCATTACGTAGAATGAAAGGGGGTAAAGCAGCTGGAACTGACGGGATCATGACAGAAATGTTAAAAGCAGGGGGGGATATAGTGTTGGAGTGGTTGGCATTTTTGTTTAATAAATGTATGAGAGGAAGGTACCTAGGGATTGGCAGAGAGCATGTATAGTTCCTTTATATAAAGGAACGGGGGATAAAAGAGAGTGTAAGAATTATAGGGAATAAGTTTCTGAGTAACCAGGTAAAGTGTATGGCAGGGTTATTATTGAAAGAATTAGAGGTAAGACAGAGAGTAGGATTGCAGATGAGCAAGGAGGCTTTAGAGTGGTAGGGATGTAGATCAAGTGTTTACAGTGAAGCGTATATGTGAACAGTATTTAGATAAAGTAGAGAAGTTTTCATTGCATTTATGGATTTAGAAAAGGCATATGATAGAGTGGATAGGGGCAATGTGGCAAATGTTGCAAGGGTATGGAATAGGTAGTAAGTTACTGAAGGCTGTAAAGAGTTTTTATGAGGATAGTGAGGCTCAGGTTAGGTGTGTAGGAGAGAGGGAGATTACTTCCGGTCAGCAGGATGTTGCAAGGGTTTTTTTAAAGTTCAGTGGGGAGAGGTGGGTAATTAGGGGAATTATGAATGGATGAAGTTTTTAAACGGCATGGAGATTTAAAGGTTGAGTTATGAAGGATAAGGTAGAAGGAAAGGAACTAGAGTAGGTGATAGTATTAAGCGAGAGGATTAGAGAGTAATGTTCGATTTTGGGAGTTGATGTGTCAGTGGATGGGTTTATGAAGGATGAGGTTAACCATAGAAATGATGAAGGAAAAAAGGCGAGTGGTGCGTTGAGGTATCTGTGGAGACAAAAAACGTTATCTATGGAGGCAAAGAAGGGAATGTACGAAAGTATAGTGGTACCAACACTCTTATATGAGTGTGAAGCATGGGTTGCAAATGCTGCAGCAAGGAGGAGTCTAGAGGCAGTGGAGATGTCCTGTCTAAGGGCAATGTATGGTGTAAATATTATGCAGAAAATTCGGAATGTGGAAATTAGGAGAAGGTGTGGAGTTACTAAAAGTATTTGTCAGAGGGCTGAAGAGGGGTTGTTGAGGTGGTTTGGTCATTTAGATAGAATGGATCAAAGTAGAATGACTTGGAGAATGACTTGAAGGCGGGGTAGGGGTCGTCCTAGAAAAGGTTGGAGGGAGGGGGTAAAGGTTTTGTGGGCGAGGGGCTTGGACTTCCAGCAAGCATTTGTGAGCGTGTTAGATAGGAGTTTGGGACCTGACGAGCTGTTGGAGTGTGAGCAGGGTAACATTTTGTGAAGGGATTCAGGGAAACCAGTTAATTGATTTAGTTGGACTTGAGTCCTGGAAATGGGAAGTACAATGCCTGCACTTTAAAAGAGGGGTCTGGGATAGTGACAGCTGGGAGGGACTATTCTCAGCTGTCGTATCTGAGCGCCTCTGCAAAGACAGTGATTATGTATGAGTGTGGTGAAAGTGTTGAATGATGATGAAAGTATTTTCTTTTTGGGGATTTTCTTTCTTTTTGGGTCACCCTGCCTCGATGGGATACGGCCGACTTGTTGAAAAAAAAAAAGTAATGAGTGTACTGTATATGCATTTTATTGCTCAAGGGCACTTTAAAAGCCTAGTATATAATGTGTGGGTGGGGTGGCCAGATGGTGGTTACATACCTACCCCACTTTGATACCTACCTACCTTACTATTCACCTTGCACCCTATATTAAGACCATTAAGACTACAAATATTTTAAGGTAAGTAATGAGTGCACTGTATATGCATTTTGTCACTCTAGGGCACTTTAAATGCCTAGTACAGTGGTACCTTGAGTTACGATGGTCCCCAAAATCGCCCTTTTATGTAAGTTTATTTTTTTAAATGCTTTTGTAAGTATATTTTTGGGGGTGTACATTATTCCTTATGGGGATAAATTCGTTTGGTAATGGCACTTGAACAGCATTCTCGAACGAAAAATATCGTAACTCGAGGTACCACTGTATACAGTGGACCCTCGGTTAACGAATACCCGGAAATCGTGCAATTATGTAAGTACAGTGGTACCTCGACTTAGGAGTGTAGCAAGGATGCAGGGAGTGTAGCAAGGATGCAGGGAGTGTAGCAAGGATGCAGGGAGTGTAGCAAGGATGCAGGGAGTGTAGCAAGGATGCAGGGAGTGTAGCAAGGATGCAGGGATGTAGCAAGGATGCAGGGAGTGTAGCAAGGATGCAGGGAGTGTAGCATTCATGCAGGGAGTGTAGCATTCATGCAGGGAGTGTAGCATTCATGCAGGGAGTGTAGCATTCATGCAGGGAGTGTAGCATTCAAAGAAAAAGGCCAGTAACCCCAGAAAAGGACTTGGTACCTGCAGTGTTAATGGAAGGGATTCCCTTCCAAACACTAGCATACTACTTACCTTCTCCCTCCTCCCGTCCTCCACACATCAACAACTCTTCAATAAATGTAAGTGACATGTTATTGTACAATATTTGCATGGGTATTTATGTATTCTTTATTAAATTGTGTATTATTTAATGTCCAAAGTTCTAAAAATATTTTATTTAACTACTTTTGGAAGTCTTGGACGGATTAAATTTATTTCCATTATTTCTTATGGGGAAAATTGATTCGTGTTACGTTTGTTTCGTCTTAAGAAATGCCCTCTCTGACGGATTAAAAACGTAAGTCGAGGTACCACTGTATAATTTTGTAAGTTCTTGTGGAAGTGTATTTTTGGGGGTCTGAAATAGACTAACCTACGTGAAATTTTTCCTTAAGGGAGTAAATTCGTTCGGTAATGGCACTTGAGCAGACTTCAGGAGTGAAGTTTTTACGAAACTCGGGGGTCCACTGTATAATGTGTGGGTGGGGTAGCCAGATGGGGTTACAGTAGATCATCATTTAGCACGAAATTATGTTGCACGTTATGGGTATTGCACAATTGAAGAATTGCGGCACATTATTATCTAACACGACGTAAAAATGATATTACACAGTTCGCGGGAGGGGAAAAAATTTTTGAACGCATGGTAGCCCGCGGTGGGTTAAACCATTGAGTCAGTGGGGGTCCTACTGAGGGTGGCTATGAGCCACACCAAGTGTTTAATGCTGATGAGAGAAGTGCTTTCTGGAAGAAAATGCCAACATGAACTTATATCAGTCAGCAAGAGAAAAGTGCACCAGGCTTCAAGACAGCAAAGGATCACTTCACCTTGCTCCTTTTCGGTAATGCATCAGGTGATTTCAAGTGTAAGCCCAATCCTCGTGCTTAGAGGAAAAGGAATTTGTTTTTCCTTCCCGCAAACTGTAAGTTTATTCAGATACACGTTGCCAGGAGCTGAGTCTCAACCCCTGCAACCACAATTAGGTAAGTACAGTTACATTGATTACCATACATAGCAGCATATGTGTAGAGAACCTAGGATAACCCAAAAAAAGTCAGACAGAATGGAAATAAGTCACTCTGACTTTTTTGGGTTATCCTAGGTTCTCTACACATATGCTGCTATGTATGATAATCTTTGTAACTGTATCTGTGTATACCTGAATAAACTTACTTGCAGTTTGCGGGAAGGAAAATCAAATAACCATTCCCACAAGCACCCACCTTGTTGTTGTTAAGCGGGGGACACCACCGGCCTCTCCCATCCACCCGGACCCCACCATCCCAGCATTCATACGTATTTCATACGCGTCAAAAAAAAAGTCCTCTGCTACAAGCCAGCTGTGTTTGTGAAGAATGAGAGAGAGTGAATTATGTTTTCATCTTTAACCCTTAAACTGTCCACACGTAGATATACGCTCACCTGCGTACTGCTCCGAATATTTTGAAAAAAAAAAAAATCATTTTTTTTTAAAAATGAAGAGCGCATTTTTATAAACAGGATAGGCTAAAAAAAAAATTTTAGGGCCAGTCCTTACCGAGATATAAGCCCGCCAATTTGGTGCTGGATGCTCACCTGACGGCAACATCAAGTCCTGCCGCTTGCAGAAGTATTGCCGATATACTTTTCTTTCTAGTTTTCATTTTAATTTATATAATTTTTATGTTCTGATAATTACAATTTACAATAGTTCCTGTGATATCATAGCCAATCTTTGTTCTAACACTAATATTATGTACTGAAATAGTACTCAAATAGTCACAATCACACCAACAGGTGAACATTTTTGCCTACCTTCGTCATTTACTATTGTCTATAAATATATACGAAGTATTTATAGGTCCCAGCAATGTTTTAGACATCCAGGAGTATATATGAAACTCCTTGAAGAATGGTGTTATGACAATTGCCAGATAACTACTGATAAGGCAGTGACATTGATGAATGAATGTGTGCAGGGAACCCTCGCTCTTTCACTCTGTATCTATCTGTCTATCTATCTGTGACTGTCTGTCTGTCTATCTATCTATCTGTCTATCTGTCTGTCTATCTGTCTGTATCTGTCTGTCTCTCTGTCTGTGTCTGTCTAGCTCTGCTTATCTGTCTTTCTGTCTGCCTGTGTGCCTGGAGTATATGAAACTCCTTGAAGAATGGTGTGTTGACAAGTGTCAGATAACTCTTGACAGCCCAGTGACATTTGATAAATGTCAGCAGTGCTGGAGGGAACCCTCCCTTTTTCAAATGTCTATCTGTCTGCCTGTCTGTCTATCTGTCTCTGTCTATCTGTCTCTGTCTATCTGTCTCTGTCTATCTGTCTCTGTCTATCTGTCTGTCTATCTGTCTGTATCTGTCTGTCTGTCTGCCTGCCTGTATCTGTCTGTCTGTTTGTCAATCTCTGCTTATTTCTGTCTAACTCTACTTATCTGTCTTTCTGTCTGCCTGTGTGTGTGTCTTTCCGTCTGCTTGTCTCAGTCTCAGAGTGCGGCTCGTAAGCCAACAGGTATTATACACTATGCAGAAGTGACGATGCGTATTACTTGCCAGTCATGCTTATTATGCCTTATATCTATAAGCATTGTATAGCACTTGCCTGGAATTTTTGGGTTATCCTAGGTAATTTACACTATGTATAATAACTGTACTTATGTGTACATGTGAGAGAGAGAGAGAGAGAGAGAGAGAGAGAGAGAGACAAAGATATAGACAGAGTTATAGACAGATAGAGAGACAGCCAGAGACAGCCAAAGCCAGCCAGCCTGCCGAATACATAAGAGCATAAGAAAGAAGGAACACTGCAGCAGGTCTACTGGCCCATGCAAGGCAGGTCCATGTCACCCCCCAGCTTAGACCAATGACCCACCTAGTCAGGTCACATCCTCTGAAGGAAGGAGCATGGCATCAGACCTAGTAGCACAAGCTAGTCAGGTCCAACTCACACCCACCCACAGCCACTCATGTATTTATCTAACCTATTTTTACTTTCCTCTTATAAGGGGAGTGTTAATGCAATATGACATCAGTGAATCCCTGGTGTTTGCCACAGTATTTGCTCTAGCTGGCACTCAATTGAACTGGTGCTCCCACAAGGTACTAAGTTGTCCCAGATTTTTTAATACTGCGCACACTGAGGCGCAGATCCATTCTCTCATGTCTAGGCGACTCAGGCTTATTGCACTAAATTTGAAGGAATAAAAAATAAAACGTTGATCTACGTTCGGGGCAGTACGCACGTGAACGTATATCTATGTGTGGACAGTTTAAGGGTTAAATTACTATATCTTGTATCTGCCAAGCAATCATGACACCCAGTAGGCATACCAGTGTTGCTCAAAGTGGCAAGAAAAGGTATAAGCATTTAACCCTTTCGGGGTCGGTGCCGTACTAGTACGTTTTACGAGCAGGGGTTGGTGCCGTACTAGTACGCCCAAATTCTAGCGGCCTCAATTTAAGCAGAAAACGTCTGGTAGGCATACATATGAAAGAATGGGTCTGTGTGGTCAGTGTGCGCAGTATAAAAAATCCTGCAGTACACACTGCATAATGAGAGAAAAAAAACTCTGACCGTTTTTTCTGATTAAAACAGCGACTTTGCAGTCGATTTTCGTATGGTATTTATTGATGTATTCTCGTTTTCTTGGTCTCATTTGATAGAATGGAAAATATATTACAGAAATAGGAATGATTTTGATTGGTATGACAAAGACAAGTACCTTGAAATTGAGCTCAAAATAGCGAAAATGTTCGATTTTTGACGATGTTCATGAGTAAACAAATCACACCATGCGTCCAATACACATCAACTGGCGAGTCTTATATTCATGCACAAGTGCTCTGATATTATTTATACCATTTTTACAATGATGCAGTTGTATACATAACAGTAAATCTTCTATTTTTGTGAGAATAAAAATTCAAAATGGAAAGCAAAAGTAATGGAACAGGGGCCTGGAGACGTGGCTAATGAACAGAGAACATGTTATTTTAGTGCCAGGAATGTCTGCCTTATTTACTCTGGACCCTATTTTGAAATTGGCATCGTTTGAAATTTGTGAAATTGGAAAATTGCCCTTTTCTGACCACTATTTTGGGTAGATGAAATTGGTAAATAGGCAGTTTCTTCTACTCATTCGATAGAAGAAATGGAGTTCTAGCAAAATAGCTATAATTTTAGGAGACTGAAACATTGGAATTTGTCGAAAATAGGGCTCGAAGTGGGTGAAATCGCCGATGCGTCAGTGTCATAAATACCGATAACTTCGCGAAAGCATAATTTCGTTAGTTTTTTATCAAATTTCATAATTTTGGTGGCGTTATGATCGGAAAAAGATTCTTTATCATTTCATAAGAAAAAATTAATTTGTTTTTTTCCAAAAAAATTTCGACCCCAGGAACACTTTCCTGAGAAGGCCTGTCGACCACCAATGGTTTAAGTCTTAGAATTAATGAAGAAAACAAAGATAGACAAGACATAACCTGTGGCAGTAATGAAGTGTTACTTTGTACACATAAAAAGAGGTAAACATAAGTTTGTGTGATTGACTGACTGACTTGACTGACTTACTTACTGACTGACTTGACTGACTTACTGACTTGACTGACTTAATGAATGACTTGCTGACTTACTGAATGACTGACTGACTTACTGAATGAGCTTGACTGACTTACTTGGGCATGACTTGACTGACTTACTGAATGACTTGACTGACTTACTGAATGACTTGACTGACTTACTGAATGACTTGACTGACTTACTGAATGACTTGACTGACTTATTGAATGACTTGACTGACTTACTGAATGACTTGACTGACTTACTGAATGACTTGACTGACTTACTGAAGACTTGACTGACTTACTGAATGACTTGACTGACTTACTGCGAGACTCAGACTTGACTGACTTACTGAATGACTTGACTGACTTACTGAATGACTTGACTGACTTACTGAATGACTTGACTGACTTACTGAATGACTTAAAGTTAGACACTCAGTACAACCATCGACTTCAGTTCCAGAACCTGTACTATCCACCTCAGCCCAGTAGGGCCACAGGATAACTCTCCACTCTCTTCACAATCATCCACAAACACCAGCACTCACAATTTAAGGTAAATACTATTATTTCTGTTACATTTGTAGTCTTAAGCAGTAAAAACAACATAATACATCACGATAATGAACTACAATTACATATTCACTTTTATTTTTGTAAGATCTGTTGGTCTAAAAAAACTTGTTTGGCTTTTTGGGGACTCCCAGGAACGTAACCCTATTTTTCCCATAAGTTCTTTTAATTATCTAACACAAAATTATCTAACACGACATTTTCAGGAACGTAACTACCCTGCTAAATGACGATCTACTGTACATACCTACCACACTTTGATACCTACATTACTATTCATCTTACACCTTATATTAAGCAGAGGTTCCACTGTATTTTTGTTATTAACCATAACATGTACAGTAGACCATCATTTAGCAAGAGTTTATTTGGCACGATTTGGGTATTGCATGATTGAAGAATTGTGGCACATTTTTATCTAACACTACGTAAAATTAACTTTACACGGTTCGCGGGAGGGTAAAATTTTAGCGTGCAGTCGCCCGCTGTGGGTTACACCATTGAGCCAGTGGGGGAGACCTACTGCTATCCCCCGCCACTTGCACCCACCCACACAACCCTCCCAGCCTTCAGTTTGGTTCATACGCGTGTAGGACGACAATACTTGGGAAGCTCGGTGTGTTTATTTACATACATTTTCTTATTTTCAATGCATTTTGATAAATCTGTATTACGATCAGGGTTTCATCTATGGGCCTGTTTTGCCCCGTCGTAACAAGATTTTAAATAAAGGTATTGAAAAGGGGAGAATGACCCAAAAGGTAAAATTCGTTGTATTTATTATACGATAATTCATATAATAGAATCATATGATTCTATATATATATATGTAACATCTGACTCATGGGCTCGTACCGTACTTCAAGCCTATAAGGTTGAATTCTTAAACTCGGAGAAAATCTACTCCTTGACAGTAGAGGGTGCGTGAACCTACTCGGACTAATAGCTTTTTAAGAGTAGGATAACTTAGAAGAAACCATAAGACTACTAAGAGTGAGAATCGACTTGTTGGGAGAGAAATTGTGAACCTACTCCTAACCAGGAGAGGGTGTGTGAACCTACTCCTAACCAGGAGAGGGTGTGTGAACCTACTCCTAACCAGGAGAGGGTGTGAACCTACTCCTAACCAGGAGAGGGTGTGTGAACCTACTCCTAACCAATACCACGGTGTGGTAAGCTCAAGTTAGGTCGGTCACGTGACTGAGGGGGGAGGCCAGCAGGTACGTAAACAAGTACCCGGCACTCCAACTAGTGGTCTCTCAATCTGCGTAGACCACACATAAAAGCCTAACTAATACAGTTCAAAACATACATTAACAAACATATGACAATAAAAGGTAATATCCTAGTATCATGATACACGAGGTCAGATAATAATATAAGGCCAGAAATCTATACTTTAGCTAATAGTGTAGAAATCTGCTTTATAATATTAAGTGAAACATTGGAATATTACTCTATAAAATGTTGGGCCAGGGCATACCCGTAACAATCTGCCAAGCAATCATGGCACCCAGTAAGCATACAAGTGTTCCTGCAAGTGACAAGAAAAGGTTTAAGCGTTCAAGTCTAGGAATTACGAAGAAAATCGAGATATTAGATAAGCTTAAGAGTGGCTCAAGTGTGGTGGATATAGTGAGGGCCTATGGCCTTAATGAAGCGTCAGTTCATAAATAAAACAGAAAACTTGTTGCTTGAGTGGATTGAACAAAAGACAAAGAAAGGTGCACCACTTAATTTCATGTTAATTAGGGAAAAGGCCTTACAGTTGTTTAACCCTTTCAGGGTCGGTGCCATACTAGTAAGTTTTACAAGCAGGGGTTGGTGCCGTACTAGTACGCGTAAATTCTAGCGGCTTCAAATCGAGGGGCAGAAAGCTGGTAAGCCTGCATGTGATAGAATGGGTCTATGTGGTAAGTGTGCACAGTAGGAAAAAAATCTATGCACCCGCATTGCATTGTGGGAGTGGTAATTCAGTACACCTTTGTCACCAAGCCATGCAGTACGGAATACCTCACTCCCGCAGTGTGAGTGGTAGGGAAGGCAGTGGGGTGGGTGGGGAAGACAGTGGGGGGAGTGGGGAAGACAGTGGGGGGTGGGGAAGGGAGAGGGGAGGTGGGGAAGACAGTAGGGTGGGTGGGGAAGGAAGTGGGGGTGGGGAAGGCAGTGGGGAAGACAGTGGGGTGGGGGGGGAAGGCAGTGGGCGGGCGGGCTGGCGGGCTTCAGGCTGGCTGGCTGGCTGGCTGGCTGGCCGGCTGGCTGACCGGCTGGCTGGCTGACCGGCCAGCTGGCTGACCGGCTGGCTGGCTGACCGGCTGGCTGGCTGACCAGCTGGCTGGCTGACCAGCTGGCTGGCTGGCCGGCTGGCTGGCTGGCCGGCTGGCTGGCTGGCCGGCTGGCTGGTCGGCTGGCTGGCTGGTCGGCTGGTCGGCTGGCTGGCTGGTCGGCTGGCTGGCTGGTCGGCTGGCTGGCTGGTCGGCTGGCTGGCTGGCTGGTCAGCTAGCTGGCCGGCTGGCTGGCTGGTCGGCTGGCTGGCTGGCTGGCTGGCTGGTCGGCAGGCAGGGAGGGTGGGAGGGAGGCAGGGATAGTGGCAGGGAGGGAGGGAGGCAGGGGTTGAGGCAGGCGGGCGAAGGCTGTGTTCCTCATTTGTCAAATGTCATCACGCGGGAAGAACTAAAAGCTATAAATGAAATTGAAAGAAACCCAAAGTATTTCTTTTCTTATGCAAAATCAAAGTCGAGAACAACATCCAGTATTGGGCCCCTACTTAAACGGGATGGGTCCTACACAGATGACAGCAAGGAAATGAGTGAGTTACTTAAGTCCCAGTATGACTCAGTTTTTAGCGAGCCGCTAACCAGACTGAAAATCGAAGACCTAAATGAATTTTTTATGAGAGTGCCACAGAACTTGACAGACGCATGCATGTCTGACATCACGACGACGCCAAATGACTTCGAAAAGGCAATAAATGACATGCCCATGCACTCCGCTCCAGGCCCATGGAACTCCGTGTTCATCAAGAACTGCAAGAAGCCCCTATCACGTGCTTTTAACATCCTATGGAGAGGGAGCATGGACACTGGGGTCGTCCCGCAGTTACTAAAAACAACAGACATAGCCCCACTCCACAAAGGGGGCAGTAAAGCAATAGCAAAGAACTACAGACCAATAGTGCTAACGTCCCATATCATAAAAATCTTTGAAAGAGTTCTAAGAAGCAAGATTGCCACCCATCTTGATACTCATCAATTGCACAACCCAGGGCAGCATGGGTTTAGAGCAGGCCGCTCCTGTCTGTCCTAACTACTGGACCACTACGACAAGGTCCTGGATGCTCTAGAAGACAAACAAAATGCAGATGTTATATACACAGACTTTGCAAAAGCCTTTGACAAGTGTGACCATGGTGTAATAGCACACAAAATGCGTGATAAAGGAATAACAGGAAAAGTTGGTAGATGGATCTATAATTTCCTAACAAGTAGAACACAAAGAGTAGTAATCAACAGAGTAAAGTCTGAGGCAGCTACTGTGAAAAGCTCTGTTCCACAAGGCACAGTACTTGCTCCCATCCTGTTCCTCCTCCTCATATCGGACATAGACAGGGATACAAGCCACAGTGCTGTGTCTTCCTTTGCAGATGACACCCGAATCTGTATGACAGTGTCCACCGTTGAAGACACTGCAAGACTCCAAGCAGAGATAAACCAAATCTTTAAATGGGCTGTAGAAAACAATATGAAGTTCAATGATGAGAAATTTCAATTACTCAGATACGGAAAAAGTGAATTAATTAAAATCTCATCGGAGTACAAAACTAATTCAAACCACACAATAGAGCGAAAAACTAATGTCAAATACCTGGGAGTGATCATGTCAGAGGATCTCACCTTCAAGGACCATAACACCGTAGCAATTGCATCTGCTAGAAAAATGACAGGATGGATAATGAGAACCTTCAAAACCAGGGATGCCAAGCCCATGTTGACACTTTACAGATTGCTTGTTCTATCTAGGCTGGAATATTGCTGCACACTAGCTGCACCTTTCAAGGCGGGTGAAATTGCTGACCTTGAAAATGTGCAGAGAACCTTCACGGCACGCATAACTGCGATAAACCACCTCAATTACTGGGAACGCTTGAAGTTCCTAAACCTGTACTCTCTAGAACGCAGGCGGGAGAGATACATTATTATATATACATGGAAAATTCTTGAGGATTAGTACCAAACTTGCACACGAAAATCACTCCCTACGAAAGCAAAGACTCGGCAGGCGATGTAACATCCCCCAATGAAGAGCAGGGTGCCACTAGCACGTTGAGGGACAACACAATAAGTGTCAGGGGCCCAAGATTGTTCAACTCTGCCTCCCAGCATACATCAGGGGGATTACCAACAAACCCCTGGCTGTCTTCAAGCAGGCACTGGACAGGCACCTAAAGTCGGTACCTGACCAGCCAGGCTGTGGTTCGTACGTTGGACTGCGTGCGGCCAGCAGTAACAGCCTGGTTGATCAGGCTCTGGTCCAACATGAGGCCTGGTCACAGACCGGGCCGCGGGGGCGTAAACTCTTGATAAGACGAGGCTAACCCCTGGCTGGCTGGCAGTGAGGCAGGCAGGGAGGGCAGGAGGGAGGCAGGGATAGTGGCAGGGAGGGAGGGAGGCAGGGGTTGAGGCAGGCGAAGGCAGTGTTCCTCATTTGTCAAATGTCATCACTCTTGATAAGATGAGGCTAACCCCTGGCTGGCTGGCAGGGAGGCAGGCAGGGAGGGCAGGAGGGAGGCAGGGATAGTGGCAGGGAGGGAGGGAGGCAGGGGTTGAGGCAGGCAGGCGAAGGCAGTGTTCCTCATTTGTCAAATGTCATCACTCTTAATAAGACCAGGCTAACCCCTGGCTGGCTGGCAGGGAGGCTGGCAGGGAGGGTGGGAGTTAGGCAGGGGTTGAGGCAGGCAGGCGAAGGCATCAAATGTCAACAGTAATTAGTTTAGCGATAATAAATAAGATAAGAGGACCCTCACCCCTCTTCAAATGTCACTTCTGTAATTAAATTAGTGATAAGACTGATAAGACTGACACTCTTACACCTTCCTTCAATAATAATAATAATAATTATAATAATAATAATAATAATAATAATAATTATTATTATTATTATATTCTCACATGTATCCTAGGTAATTTACACTATGTATAATTGTATTTATGTGTTCCTGTGAGATACAGAGACAGCCAGCCAGCTGACCATCCATCCAGCCACGCTGTTCAGCCAGCACTGGTCAGCAGCAGCCAGCCAGCTGGTCAGCAAGCCAGCCAGCCAGCTGAGTCACCAAAGTCACAGCCAGCAGGTTGTGTAGCATACAAGGAGGTATATATACAAAATATGGTTTATATTGGTCTCACAGAACATAAAAGCTTACTTGAAAAATAAAATATTAAAAATAAAAGAAAAAAAGTAGAAAAAAAATAAATAAACTATTACCAGCCAACCGGAAGTCACCGATGTTGCTGTCAGCGGTTCAATTTTGTTCAACTTGAAGCCTCCATATCTCCGTAAGTATTGATCGCAAAAAAATTTTGTTTAGCCATTTAGATTTAGAAAACCAAACTCTATCATTTCATAAGATAAAATAAAAAAAAAAAATTCTGAATATTTTTCGACCTTGGGAACAGGTTTCCGAGAAGGCCTGTTGACCCCCAAAGTGTTAAAGCAGTGTGTGATAAAGAAGGAAAGCCTGAAAACGAGTGTGTGTTTAGCGCAGGCTGGTTCCACAGCTTTAAGTTGCATAATAAGTTACATAATATTAAGTTTTCTGGTGAAAGTGCTTCAGCTGATCATACAGCAGCAAGTAATTTCCCTGCTGAATTGCAGGAAATTATATCTGAGGGTGGCTATGAGCCACATCAAGTGTTTAATGCTGACGAGACAAGTGTTTTCTGGAAGAAAATGCCAACACGAACTTATATCAGTCAGCAAGAGAAAAGTGCACCAGGCTTCACGACAGCAAAGGATCGCTTCACCTTGCTTCTTTGCGGTAATGCATCAGGTGATTTCAAGTGAAAGCCCATGGTTATTTACCGCTCTAAGAATCCTCGTGGTTTGAAAGGTGTGGATAAAAACACCTTACCAGTAATTTGGAGGTCAAACCAGTCAGCATGATGACAGAGGAAATATTTATTGACTGTTAAGCATCACTTTATTCCTGAAGTCAAGTTTTACCTGCACAGCAAGAACCTTGCATTCAAGGCTCTCTTCATTCTTGATAATTCCCGTACTCATCCACAAGCTTTGCTGGATGTGACCCCACATGTAAAAGTTGTATTTTTACCTCCAAATACAACATCTCTGATTCAACCACTGGACCGGGGAGTTATTAAGTCATTCAAGTGTAACTACACAAAAAAGTTATGAAAAAATTAGTTGCATCAATGGACTCTGACTCCAACCTGGCAGTACCAAGCTTCTGGAATAAATTTAACATTGCAGATGCTATCAGCTATGCTAGAAGTGCATGGAATGAATTGCCCCAATCAACATTAAATGCAGCCTGGGGAAAGTTATGGCCTTCTGTAGTTAATTCTTTCACTGGTTTTTCCTTGCTTGAGAGTGAAGTTCAGGAAATTGTTCAGCTGGCAAGGAGATTACCAAGTGATGATTTTGAAGATATGAATGAAGAAGATGTGAATGAGCTCTTAGAAGATGATGATGATGAAGACAGGAGTCCAGAGGAAATGTTGGCAGAGCTTGATGCACAGATACAAGGGAGGGAGATAACAGAAGAAGATGAAGAAAAACCTGAAGAAAAAGTTAACATTGCAGCAGTTATGTGAGCAGTTCCATAATATTGGTAAAATTGCAGACTTTTTCACGAAGAGGACCCTGACAAAGCTAGAACAGGGCTTTGAAACAGGGTCTAGACCAGATGATGATGCCTTACTGTCAACTATATAATGTACTGCAGGGTAAAAGAGCCCAGAAATCCATTACAAACTTTATGCACACTCCAATACAACCATCGACTTCAGTACAAGAACCTCTACCATCCACTTCTACCGACAACCAATAACCATCCACCTTAGCCCAGTAGAGCCACACCATCCATATCCACTCTCTTCACAACCATCCACAAACACCATTACCCATAATTCAAGTTAAGAAATACTATTATTTCTATTGCATTTGTAGTCTTAAGCAGAAATATATCACAACAATGAACTACAATTACATATTCACCTTTAATTTTTGTAAGATCTGTTGGTCTAAAAAAAAAGTTGTTTTGCTTTTTGGGGACTCAAGGAATGTAACCCTATTTTTCCCATAAATTCTTCAGTTCATCTAAAACGATTTTACCTAACACAACGTTTTCAGGAACGTAACTATCGTGCTAAATAACGGTCTACTGTATATACAATATTTTACAATGTTTTCATGTGTTTTATGATTGTTCATGGTTCAATAGGTTAAGGAAGAAGTATTGTTAGGATAAGAAAATCCTATTATTATATTTTCCTACAATATATTTGTGCACCAAACATTTGCGAGGTTCTTGATCCCCTAACAATCGCGAATGTGGAGGGAGACCTGTATATTGAAATAAACAGAAGAGCCCATCGTAAGTCTGAGGCATCGGTAAACGAGTATGTAGCTAAGTGAGAAGAGGCTGTATTATATTTTGGCACATTTTACATAATGAGATTGAGACCATTTTAGTTTTGAAATAATCTTATAAAATTTGGAAATTTTTGAGTTGATGGTGGTAATAATATACAGTGGACCCCGGAGAGGGAGCATGGACACTGCGGTCGTCCCACAGTTACTAAAAACAACAGACATAACCCCAATCCACAAAAGAGGCAGTAAAGCAATAGCAAAGAACTGCAGACCAATAGCACTAATGTCCCATATCATAAAAATCTTTGAAAGGGTTCTAAGAAGCAAGATTGCCACTCATCTAGATACCCATCAATTACACAACCCAGGGCAGCATGGGTTTAGAGCAGGTCGCTCCTGTTTGTCCCAACTACTGGACCACTACGACAAGGTCCTGGATGCTCCAGAAGACAAACAGAATGCAGATGTTATATACACAGACTTTGCAAAAGCCTTTGACAAGTGTGACCATGGTGTAATAGCACACAAAATGCGTGATAAAGGAATAACAGGAAAAGTTGGTAGATGGATCTATAATTTCCTAACAAATAGAACACAAAGTACTAGTAGTCAACAGAGTAAAGTCTGAGGCAGCTATGGTGAAAAGCTCTGTTCCACAAAGCACAGTACTCGCTCCCATCTTGTTCCTCATCCTCATATCTGACATAGACAGGGATATAAGCCACAGTGCTGTGTCTTCCTTTGCAGATGACACCCAAATCTGCATGACAGTGTCCACCATTGAAGACACTGCAAGATTCCAAGCGGACATCAACCAAATCTTTAAATGTGCTGCAGAAAACAATATGAAGTTCAATTATGAGAAATTTCAATTACTTCGATATGGAAAACGTGAGGAAATTAAAATTTCATCGGAGTATAAAACAAATTCCAACCACACAATAGAGCAAAAAACTAATGTCAAAGACCTGGCAGTGATCATGTCAGAGGATCTCACCTTCAAGGACCATAACACCGTAGCAATTGCATCTGATAGAAAAATGACAGGATGGATAATGAGAACCTTCAAAACCAGGGATGCCATGGCCCATGATGACACATTTCAGGTCGTTTGTTCTATCTAGGCTGGAATATTGCTGCACACTAACTGCACCTTTCAAGGCAGGTGAAATTGCTGACCTAGAAAATGTGTAGACAACCTTCACGGCACACATAACTGCGATAAACCACCTCAGTTACTGGGAACGCTTGAAGTTCCTAAACCTGTACTCCTTAGAATGCAGGCGGGAGAGATACATTATTATATACACTTGGAAAATCCTAGAGGGATTAGTACCAAACTTGCACACAAAAATCACTCCCTACGAAACCAAAAGACTCGGCAGACAATGCAACATCCCCCCAATGAAAAGCAGGGGTGCCACGAGCACGTTGAGAGAACACAATAAGTGTCAGGGGCCCAAGACTGTTCAACTGCCTCCCAGCTTACATAAGGGGGATTACCAATAGACCCCTGGCTGTCTTCAAGCAGGCACTGGACAGGCACCTAAAGTCGGTACCTGACCAGCCAGGCTGTGGTTCGTACGTTGGACTGCATGTGGCCAGCAGTAACAGCCTGGTTGATCAGGCCCTGATCCACCATGAGGCTTGGTCACAGACCAGGCCGCGGGGGTGTTGACCCCTGGAACTCTCTCCAGGTAAATTCCAGATAATATCGGCCAAATCAGATTTTGGCCGATTTTTTTGCCGAAATTCTGTCCTGGATTTCAGCCAGCAACTTGGAAATCGGCTGTATTGGACGTGTCCGCCCGCCCAGGATAACACGTGCGTGAGTCAGTCTGGCTGTGTCTCTCGGTGAGTGAGCCAGAACGTGTCCTCAACAAGGATTTTGAAGGGTTTGAGGCTGACCCTGACCCTGTCGACTCTCTGCCTGTTGTGGAATCTGTATTGTGGAATCTGTTGCAAGACCTTCATCTGCAATAGCAACAGACCACAGCTGAGGAAATTGGTTCAGAGGAGGAGGAAGAGAGAGGGAAGAAGGTGTCTTCTTCAGCAATTAAGGACATTTGTGCAAAGTGGAGGGAGGTGCAAAGTTTTGTGGAGAAATATCACCCAGACCAAGCTGAAACAAGCCATATCTGCAACATGTTCAGTGACAAAACCTTGTCTCACATCAGGCAAATCTTAAAGAGAAGCCAGAAACAGACCTCTTTGGACAGTTTTTTTATGCGACAGGGGTGCAGTGACTCTCAAGCTGGTCCTAGTGCCAGTAAAAGACAGAGAAGGGAAGTAACCCCGGATAGGGATTTGATACCTGAAGTCCTTATGAAGGGGGATTCCCCTTCCAAACAATAAGAAGTCCTCCCTCTCTCCTTCTTCCTGTCTTCCATACTTCAACAAGAGTCTTCAATAAAGGTAAATGTGATGTTAAATGTTCATTTATCCATTTCATTAGTCATTTTATTTAGTTCTCATTGTTTTGTGTATGTAAAACTATAGTTAATGTTTAAAAAATGTATTTTTTGTTAATATTTTTGGGTCTGGAACTGATTAATTGTATTTACATTAATTCTTATGGAAAATATTACTTCGGTTTTCGGCGTTTTCGGATTTAGGCCGACCTTCTGGAACGGATTAAGGCCGAAATCTGGGGTTCCACTTTATAGTAGTGTATGTGTTGTTAATTTTTGGAGATGAGGTGATTTCTAAGCAGAGCCTTGAATTGGTGTGCAGGCAGGGGCCCTTTTGTATGTTCAGGCAATGAATTCCAGATCTTATGGCCCTTTATATGCATAGCATTTTTGGATAGGGAGAGACAGACATGAAGGATATCAAAGAGTGTTTTGTGTCTTCTGTTATGCAAGTACGTTCTGTTGTAGTTCTCAAGAAGGAGTTTGAGAGGAGGGTTAATATTGGAGAATAATGTTCTGTGTATGTAGTAGGCACAATAATATAAGTAGACATTTTGTACGTTAAGCAGGTTCAAGCTCTTAAATAGCAGTGGGGTGTGTTGTCTGGTGCAGGAGTTTGTAATCATTCTCACAGCAGCTTTTTGTTGGATAATTAAAGGTTGAAGGTGATTTGCTTCATGACTTTGCACTTGGTGAGGTTAAATGTCAGGAGCCATTTGTCAGATCAGGCTTGCATCCTTTCCAGATCCTCTTGTAATCTTACCTGATCCTCATCTGCTTTTATTCTTATTATTTTCTTATCATCAGCAAACAGGGACACCTCTGAATCTATTCCTTCAATTATATCATTCACATATAATCTCAATTTCATATTACCATTCGAGAATCTAAACACCTGTTACAATCTAATATCATCATATAATAATTTTAACAGTATAATATCATCATATTGTAATTTGAAAACAAATTTTAACTAGAATAAACTCAATAAATTTCTCTATTATTATGTACATAGTCTAAGTTACTAGATTAAGCTGCCCCTAATGCCATGGCATGTCAGTGGCTCTCCTTGCACTCAATTTATATTGTAACTACCAATACCTATGTAATCTGCAATGAAATAAAATTTACTTTACGTTACTTTACTACTTTACTTTACATATACAAGAAATAGCACCGGACGCAGAACTGACCCTTGTGGAACCCCACTTGACACATGGGCCCACTCTGACACCTCGTCACATACCAATGCTCATTGTTTCCTTCCTCTCAAGTATTCCTTGATACACTGCAGTGTTTTCCTTACTATTCCTGCCTCCTCTTCTAGCTTTTGCCCCAGTCTCTTCTGTGGTACTATGCCAAAAGTCTTCTTATAGTCCAAGAAAATGCAATCTACCAACCCCTCTCTCTCCTGCCTTACTTTTGTTACCTTGTCATTGAACTCCAGTAGGTCTGTCAGATAGGACTTACCATCTCTAAAGTTATGCTGGTTGTCATGAATGAATCCACTAGGTGCTCCACCACTCTTCTGATAATTTTCCCATAACTTTACTACTATACATGTCAGTGACACTGGTTTGTAACTTAACCCTTTCGGGTTTCGGTCATACTAGTATGGCTACGCTGGGGTTTTCCACGTACTAGTATGCATAAATTCTAGCGCCTTCAAATACGCGAAATGGCTGGTAGGCCTAGTGGTGAGAGAATGGGTCTGCGTGGTCAGTGTGCACAGTAGGAAAAATCAGGGACCCAGTGGTGCATTGTGGGAACGCCATGTTAGTACACCTTGTTCACCATGCCTCGGTAAGAAACTCCTCACTCCTCGGCGAATTGGAACACTTTTGTTCCCCAGTGACAGTTCTAACACCGATGGGAGTGTCAGTGATGATGAGTTTCAAGGTTTTGAGGAGGTTGTGACCGAAACTAATGACCATAATACCGGTAATATTGAGGAAAACCCAGACGACCCTCAGCCTTCCACCTCCAGTGCTGTGGCATCTTGTTCACTCTCAATTGTACCAGAACGAAAGAAGAAACTGTTATTTACTCATATCCCGGACTCTGATGTGAGCAACGGTGATGATAGTGATAGTGAATTTGAACTCCAAGCTCTTCAAAACTGTTCCAGTAGCGAGAGTGGAGCAGAATATTCTCCAGTGAAGCGTCAGTATATACGACGGTATTTGTGCTCTGGTAGCGTGCCATATGCTGTTCCAAGGGTTAGAAGTACATCTCGGAGTACATCCTGTGGGGGTACAACAGGAAGTGATAGTGAAAATGACGATGATAGTGTTGCAATTGGAATGAGAAATGTGCATGCATCTGGTAGTGGTAGTGGTGGTGGTGCCAGGCGCGAGGCACATGCAGTGGACCATGCTGGCACCGACGCCGCTGAGTCAGCTCAGCTACAACAAAGGCCATCCTCACCCACCCACCAACCCCCACAACAACAACCTCCACTTCCACAACCCCACAACCACCTGTAAATATCCAGTACCCACCAGCAGACCGCACCTGGGATTGGCAGGAAGCTGACAATTTTTTTCCCAATCCCCATCAGTTTGATGAAAGTCAATGTGAATACGCCATCTTGTCCACTTGGGAACAATGCCACTGAACTGGAATGTTTCGAGTTATTTTTGACGATCCCTGATGGAAATTATTGTCAAGGAAGCAACAGATACTACGAGTACACCATGGCAAACACAATACTTTCACCAAAATCACGCCTCAACAAGTGGAAAGAGACAACTGTGGCTGAGATTTATCTTTTTGCCACAATAATGCTT
>WNWK01031413.1:0-22723 GCA_009830355.1 Cherax destructor
CTTGCAATACCATGGCTTTTGTTTTTGTATTCTTTGTAGGTATGACACTTAATTTTCTTAAAGTGATTCTGTTAAGGCTCCTTCTGTTCAACATATTTGTGTTTTTCAAAAACAGAACCCCCGTTTTCTTCTCCGCCATCCCCGCTCTCTCTTATCTATTTCTTCTGGGTTTCCTCAATGGTACGTGTTTCATACATACCTTGTATGCTTCTGTATTCAGCTTCTCTAGGCATGGGGGGATTTAGGGTGTCTGTCTGTTCCCCCATGATATGTCTGATAGCTTTGGTTTTTCTTTCCCAGTCAATTTATGGTTATTAAAATTAAACTTACTGAACATCCGTCTCTAACATTAGTGCGCTTCCCTAACCCTGAGTTAATACTTTTAAATTTTTATGATTTATGGTCAGAGTATATTGTTTTGTAACTGGTATGTCTCTGATTTATTCCTGTTTTTGGAATATAAAACCCCGGGTATTTTCTTTTTTTTTTTTCAACAAGTCGGCCGCTCCCACCGAGGCAGGGTAAAAAAAAAAAGAAAAAAATCCCCAAAAAAAAATACTTTCATCATCATTCAACACTTTCACCACACTCATACATAATCACTGTCTTTGCAGAGGAGCTCAGATAAAGCTGAGAATAGCCCTCCCAGCTGTACTATCTCAGACCCCCCTTTTTAAAGTGCAGGCATTGTACTTCCCATTTCCAGGACTCAAGTCCAACTAAATTAACTGGTTTCCCTGAATCCCTTCACAAAATGTTACCCTGCTCACCCCCCAACAGATCGTCATGCCCAAAAACCAAGTCTCCATTCCTCCTATCTAACACGCTCACACATGCTTGCTGGAAGTCCAAGCTCCCCCCACAAAACCCCCTTTTCCCCCCTTCCTTCCAACCTTTTTTCGGGACGACCCCCCCCCGCCTTCCTTCCCCTACAGATTTAAAGCTCTCCAAGTCTTTACTTTGATCCATTCTCTCTAAATGACCAAACCACCTCAAAACCCCTCTTCAGCCCTCTGACAGATACTTTAGTAACCCACCCTTCCCCCAATTTCCAAAATTCCCCGTTTTCTGCATAATATTTACACCACATTGCCCTTAGACAGGACATCCCCTGCCTCCAGCCTCCTCCTTGCTGCAGCATTTGCAACCCATGCTTCACACCCATATAAGAGTGTTGGTACCACTATTTTTTTGTACATTCCCTTCTTTGCCTCCAGGGAAAAAGTTTTTGTCTCCACAGATACCTCTACCACTCACCTTTTTCCTTCATCAATTCTATGGTTTACCTCACCTTTATAAACCCATCCGCTGACACATCAACTCCCAAATATCGAAAAATTTACTTCTTCCATAACCCCTTTTCCCAATGTGATACCAATTTTTCTTTATTTAAATCGTTTGATACCTTCATCACCTTACTCTTATCTATGTTCACTTTTAACTTTTACCTTTACACACTCTCCCAAACTCGTCCACAACCCTTTTTGCAATTTTTTTTTAAATCTCCCAAAGACAGTTTATCAGAAAAAAGTAACTGTGTCAACCCCTTTGCTTTAATTTAAATTTTAAACCCCCTCCCCAACATCCTAGCATTTATTTTTTACAACCCCATCTATAAATATATTAAACAACCATGGTGACATTCACACCCCCTGTCTAGACCTTTTTTACGGGAAGTAATCTCCTCTCTCCTACACACCCTAACCAGCCTCACTATCCTCATAAAAACTTTTACCCCCCAGTAACTTACTACCTATTCCATACTTTTGCAACATTTGCCACATTGCTCCCCTATCCACTCTATCTATCCTTTTTTCTAAATCCATAAATGCAAAAAAATTTTACCTTTATCTAAATACTGTTCACATATATGCTTCACTGTAAACACTTGATCTACACATCCCTCCCCCCTCTAAAGCCTCCTTCTTCTGCAACCCCACTCTCTGTCTTACCTCTAATTCTTTCAATAATAACCCCCATAATTTCCCGGTATACTCAGTAAACTTTTCCCCTAAATTTTTACACTCTTTTTACCCCCTTCCCTTTATATAAAGGAATATTTTGCTCTTGCCAATCCTATACCTTCCTCTTTCATACTTTTTTTTTAAAAAAAAATACCAACCACTCCAGCACTATATCCCCCTGCTTTTAACATTTCTGTCATGATCCGTCATTCCCCGCTTTCCCCCCTTTATTCTGAAAAATTTTACATGAAATTACCGCCTCCCTTTTTCTTGACATTTAAAAGTTCCTCAAAATATTCCCGCCATCTACCCAATACCTCCAGCTCTTCATCTACTAACCCCCTACTTTTTTTTAACTGACAAATCCATTTGTTCCCTAGGCTTTCTTACCTTGTTTATCTCCCCCAAAAATTTTTTTTTGTTTTCAGAAAAAATTTTTTTACAGAGCCTCTCCCATTCTTTCACCCTCTTTTTTTGCACTCTCACCCTCTCTTCACCCTTTTTCCTTTTACTCTGCTCTTCTAATAACACTTCTGTTTTGTAAAACCTCTCATAAGCTACCTTTTTCTCTTTTATCACACCCCTTTCTTCTTCATTCCACCACTCACTCCTCTTTCCTCCTACCCACCCTCCATAACAAACTTCTGCCCCACATTCTAATACTGCATTTTTAAAACTATCCAACTCTCTTCCCCAACCCCCCCCCCACTCATCCCTATCCCCCCTTTTTGAATAGTTGCTTATATCTCACCTAACTTCCTCCTCCCTTGTTTATACACTTTTACCCTCTCTTACTTGCTGTTTTCCCTTTTCTTTTTTCCCCAACTACCTTTACTCAACTGTAGCTACAACCAAATAATGATCTGATATATCTGTTGCCCCTCTATAAACATGTACATCCTGAAGCCTACCCATCAACCTTTTATCCACCAATACATAATCCAACAAACTACTTTCCTTCTGCTTTCATACCTTGTATATTTTTTATCCTCTTTTCATAAAATATGTATTACTTATTCCCCAAACCCTTTCCACACATAGCTCAATTAAGGGTTTCCCCCCTTTACATTTACCCCCACCCCAAATTTACTTTTTCCCCCTCCCAACATTTTTACCCACTTTAGCATTAAGATCCCCAACCACAATTGCTCTCTCACTTGGTTAAAAAATCCCCCACACTCCTCAACTTTTCCCCCAAAACTCTTTTCTCCTTCTTTTTTCCAGGTGTATAAACACTATAACCCACTTTTCACATCCAACCTTTTTTTTACTCCACATAACCCTTTTAATTTATACATTTATATTCCCTTTTTTACCTGCCATAACTGATTATTCAACATTATTGCCATCCTTTTTTAGCTCTAACTCTTTTAAAACCCCGACCTAATCCCATTTTTTCTCCCCACTGAAACCCCCCCCCCCTTAGCTTTGTCTCACTTAAACCAGGACATCCAGCCTTTTATTCATAACATCTACAATCATCTCTTTCTTATCATTCCCAACATCCACGCACATTCAAACATCCCACTTTGCGGTTTTTTTTCTTTTTTTTTTAGTAAACTATATAGGAAAAGGGGACTAGCCCATTGTTCCTGGCATTTTAGTTGACTTTTACAACCCCCTGGCTTCGGGGGGGAAAATTCTTTTCCCTTCCCCATGTATATGAAAGAAAAGCAATAAGAACAAAAACTATTAAGATAAAATCAAAAAAACTCAGATGAGTGTTTTTACATAAACGTGTACATTTTGCTAGTGTCCCCCAAGTGTAAGTAGAAGTGCAAGCGTACCTGAAACTTGCATTTTATGAGACAGAAAAGACACCAGCAATCCTACCATCATGTAAAAAGTTTCAGGTTTCTTTTTCCCCTTACCTGGCGGGGTGGTATCCTCCTGGGGGTTGCTGTCTACCAACCTACTACCTATTAGAACATAAAATTATATAAAATAAAAAAAAAAAGTGAAAAAAAGGTATTGGGAAACGATTCTGCAAGCGGCATGACTCCTGTTGCTGTCAGGTGAGCATCCAGTGCCAACTTTCCCCCTCATATCTCGGTAACTACTGCCCCAAAATTTTTTTTTTTTTTATCCTATAACATTTAAAAAAAATTTCTCTTTTTTTCTATAAAATTTTTTTTTTTTTTAAAAAATTGGGGGGACTAGTGCAGTGACGAACAAGGTAGGGGCGCTGATACACACCTGAAATAGAGCCGAATTCTTCCTTAAGTGAGGCCCAAGACTGCAAACCGGTGTAAGTACATTTGAGAACTGATATCACTTTTGAAAAGGTTTTTCCCAGGGTGCGGCCTGATGTACCCATCAGTGGGGATCATGTCTTCCCTTTTAACCCTTCGACAGATTGTAAGCGTCTAACTTCCTGAGCTACCATCGAACAGGAGGGACGGGTTGGAACAACTAGCTAAACACTTGCAGTTGAGCGTGGGCCGGCCGACCAACTGTCGGAAACTATCTCTCTACCCAAGTGGCCACACACCTGATGCACCATTCGGCGGGGCCCCAAATGGACTAACGTGACTGCCCTGCTGTCTAGTCATGACGTCAACTGTTCAAAGCAAAACAGGTCACGAAGAAGGTAAACAGATCAGAGCAAGTGTCGCAATTAGCTACAACAGCAGGGGCAGAGAGAACACAACAGATGTTACTTGATAAACTGCTTATTTATCGATGTGAGAATACAACAAAAAAAAAAATGGTACACTCTGAAAACCAAAATTAAAAAAACATATGCAAGTAAGATAAAGAAAATTTCACAAATATTTAGATGGTTCACTGAACTATGTGAAATGCAAAGGAAATTTAGCTTTTAAAAAAAAAACTGGCAAAAATTTTTTAAAAGGAAATGAACTGGAGGAATGGTAGAAAAAAAGGCAAAAGTTGCACAAATTAAAATAAATCAGGTATTACACAAAACTGAACTGTGGGCAGGCTTCTCAACACACAGCAAAAAGGGTTGCAAAACAAAATACTAATTCACTTGCATCAAGGAAGGTGACAAAACAAATGATATTCGCAAATGCAATGGTACTAAAATCAAAAAATTAGTGTATCAAAATTTAAATTTACACAAAATAAAATTAATAAAATGCAAAATATTAAAAGCTCAATAAGAATAAGAACAAAAAAAATAAAAAAATTCACGGTGTTGACTGGGGCACTGGCACAAAACAAAATTGCAAGAAAATACTGGATCAAAGTATGGAATTTCCATGTAATTATGGCAATTAATGGTAAATAAGCAGGTTCCTGAAAATTCAGTGGCTGGAACTGATGTTGCACTCATTGCAAGGGAAAACAATGCAAAATGCAATCAATGAAATGAAAAAGATAAAAAAATGGAATAGGTGTGGGAAAATAATTGGGGCCCGGAAAATGCAGGTGGCTGCCAAGTTTTTCAGGCTGAATAAACAAAACTGACCGCAAATTACTTTAAAAACACTAAAAATCAAAATATCAGGGTTTCAACAATTTGTGGCTGCTTGCAGATGCAACAATCAAAATAATAGCACACAGGAATTACTTGCAAACAAAAAAAAAAATGGGTAGCACACTGAACAATTTTGGTCGAACAATTAATAAGTTGGTAGGCAATGTAGAATAATTTCTGAAATTTAAGTATCAAAAGTAAAAATGAAATGCAAAATGCAACAATCCAGATAAAAAAGGCAAAGTGCAAAGGGGCACTGAAACTGAAATAATAATTTCAAATATCTTTGACTGTATTGGCGGACAAAAATAATGTCACAAATGTTAGGAAATGCTAGGTAAGTCACTGTTTCAAATTTGATTGTTAGATGGTATGGAGGTGCTAAGGGCTTTTCAGTGGTGCACTGGTAACTTTGGGTAAGTGGTAAAACACTGTAGACATTGTGGACTCTATGAGATTTTCTATAGCGTAGAAAATATGGGGTGAGACTTGGGGCGGCAGGAAAGGATGAAAACTCTGCAAAAGGGGGGGCATAAGCAAAAAAAAGCCAGACTTTTTGTGTTTTAGCCGCAGAGCGTGGTTTGTTTACACAGGCCAGCATGTCTGGGCGCGCTGTGGACTTCGGCCGCACGTAAAAACGAATCACAGAATTACTACTCAAAACGGAATGCGAGGTTATGAAACAAAAAGGGCTGCAAAAATTTAAAAAAATTTACTGTAAGTCTTTCAGGGGGGGAAAATAAAAAAATACTGACTTTAATAAAAGGAAAAAAAAAATTTCATATATATATCATTGGGATAAAAAAAACTGCACTAGCTGGAGGATGGGTTTAGTGGCTTCAGGGGAGGATGGCCAGGACCACTGCAGATGGCTTGAACTGGCCGGGTTTTGGGCAAGCCAGCGGGTTTTCCCCAAGTGGTCAACCGGGTAGGACTTTGGAGAAAACTGGGAGAACACAACACACACAGCGACGAGCTGGAAAGGAAGCGAGAACATAGCAGGATGGTGAAGGGAGACGGGGGGTGTGGACTTGTGTGGCTTAGGGTAGGCGGGTACCCCCCCCAAAGGTGACCCCGGGGGGCCTCGGCCCAAAAAAAACGCCTCACCTCTATTTTGTAGCTTGAGAAGGGCGGGGGGACGCTGGGGGCAGAAGGGTGCGGAGGCGTTGAAGAGCTGTAGAGTAGGAGATGAGTGCACACGACTGCTAAGGCGGAGACGCGTGGGAAAATCGGGACAAGATCTGTCTCAGGCACCGTTGAGCGCTGGGGTGACAAGTGGCTTTTTGGGGCCAGCAGGCGGTTGGATGAACGCTGATGAAGTTGATGGGTGTGGTCTCCTCCACCCCAAGAACAAAGCTCCCCTCTGCCACTGGAGAACCCTTCACCACTGTTTTAACCCTTTGACTGTCGCAACCCCAATCCTGATTCTCCTGTTGCAAAAAATTAAAAAAAAAAAAATTTTTCCAAATGTTAAGATTATTTTTCTGATTGTTTTTATCCTTAAAAATTTTTTTTTTTCAATACTTACCGAGATATGGAGCAAAATTGGCAGAAAATGGCGCGTATGGCAACAGCGGCGTTCCTCCCCTACATTTTTTTACCCCATTCGAAGGTTTCTGTATTTTCCAATATTTTTTTTTCTAAGTAATTTGTGGCCTGTGAGCCAAAGTAAGGTGCTGTGTACATATATACTTTTCTTTATGCAACACAATAACTGAAAACATTATTATCATTATATTGTTTACAAAACTTGTTTACACAAACCAACAATGAAAAATTTTTTTTTTATTGCTATTGTTCTATAATATAAAACACATATATAATGACTGGATATTTCCCCTCAACATTCCCTTAGCACTTGAAGCTGAGTCAGGGAAAAGGGAGCTGTCAAAATGACATTATACCATTACTCACCACCCTCCTGCTTTCAACCTGTAAAAAAAAGGGTTGCCCCCCCACCCCTCCTTCCTAGCTTCCTTTCTTCCTTCATTCCTTTTTTCCTTACTTATTTCCTTCCTTCACCCCTCTCTTCCTTCCTTTCTTACTTCTTTGTTCCTTCCTTCCTCTCATCTCTCCTTCCTTTCTTTCTTTCTTCTTTTTTTTTTTTCCTTCCTTCCTTCCTTTTTCCCTCTTCCTTCTTCTTTCCTTCCTTCCTTTCATTTCTTCTTCCTTCCTTCCTTCCTCTCATCTCTTCTTTCCTTCCTTCCTTCCTCTCATCTCTTCCTTCCTTTTTTTCTTCCTTCCTTCCTTTTGGTATCCTGGGCATTGCTTTCGGTCACAAACTCCTAAAAAAACCCTGAAATTCATCTTCAGAGACACTTCCATCTGTGTTAGAGCTATCACGGGGAAGAGAAGAGTCCCAGATTCGCCTGGGAGTCGAGTATTTCTTCCCCCAGGTTGAACAAGGACTACTGAAATGGCGTTCCCACAATGCACCACTGGCTCCCGATTTTTTTTTTATACTGCACACACTGACCACACAGACCCATTCTCTCACATGTGGGCCTACCAGCTTTTTCCCCTTGATTTGAGCCCCAGAATTTATGGATTAATAGTGAAACAGTGGCTCGAAGACGATATATCGACCGAAACAGTCAAAGGGTTAATATGTCTAGAGTGCCAAATCTTGGCTGCGATTACTTGCTAGGTAGGAAAGGGGGGAAGGAACACTGCCTGTTGACTAGTATTGGCTTTATTAAATAATCAAATGGGTTCACAATGGGCAAGAGCATAAAAGGACCGAAAGCCAGACCGCTGCGGGCTAGGATGTTGATCCAGGATGGAGGCCGCAAGAATGAGGCCAGTGGGCATAGCGTCCCACTGACCTGGGCAGGCCTAGAGATGGCAGTACCGTAGTGCCGCCGTATTTGAAACTAGCAGACAGCATAGGCTGCCTAGCAGACTATACAGGCTGTCTACACAGTATAAAAATCCTGCCTCATGTGGTGCATGATAGGAAAAGCAAAACTGACCTTGTCTCACGAAATCGTAAATACGATTGCAAACAAACAATGGTATGGGTGGGGCTTGAACTCGCGGGAAAGTGATTAAAAAACTCCAGGTCGCGCAAACCCACTGGACCAGCTGGCTACAATAAGATTCATCCAACTAGGTATATTTATACATCATAGGAGGTTACATGGGTCCCACTGTGACCGAAATGCTAGTTCTTCATGGCCACACTGGCGGAAGATTCATCCGTAAAAACTTGCATTTGTGGTCACAGTGGGACCCATGCAACCTGCCTGGGGTGTATAAATATACCTAGTTGGATAATCTTACTGTGGGCAGCTGGCCCAGTGGCTACGTGCTGGTCTAAAGTTTTATGACTCGCTGTGTGTTCAAGCCCCACCTGTACCGTGGTTTCTCTGACCTTGTGTTTGGTTTAAAATAGTGACTTGAGGTATTTTCTAGGTTGGTTTTTATTGTTTTTTTGGGTGTTTTTTGGTATTTAATAGAATGGAAAACATACAACTGAAATAGAGATGATGTTAGTTTCTGCCAGGGCTGGAAATGGCTTGAAATTGGTCTAAAAAAAGCAGAAATGTATTCAATATTTACTGATATTCCTGAGGATGGGTAAGGACATCCCTACACTCCCCCAGTCTGTTTTATGGATTTTAATAGGTCTGATTCAATTATTGGGATGCTGTAAGCCATGACAAATCATTCCTGGTTATATTTTATTATCTGAGAAATAGGGTAAATCATTGATTTTTTTGTGATGCGAATTCAAAATGGAATGCAAGTGTAACATAGGAGAGGCCTGGAGATGTGATTATTGCACAAAGGAAATGTTGTTTCAGTACCTGAAATGTCTACAGTGTTTATTTTGGACCTGGTTTTAAAGTGGAATTTTTAATTTTGTGTAAAATTGGCCTAATTACGAATTCTGTGCACTGTATTGGGTAGTTCTGATAGTTGAATGGACAGTTTCTTGAGCTCTGTTGATAGAATGGAAGGCACTTTTAACAAAACAACTACAGTGGCCCCCCGCTATTCGAACACTCCAAAACTCACCCTCTTTTCCAGAATGCTGTTCAAGTGCTGTTACAAACAATTTATTCCCATAAGGAATGATTAATTAGATTAGTCCATTTCAGACCCCCAAAAACACTTACAATAATAAATTTTTGGGAGTGTTTGAATAGTGGGATCCACTGTACTAATTTGGCTCATAGTCGGTAAAATCGGCGTTGTGAAAAAAGGTGCCCAGGCTACAGACTTGCATCTGCTTAATTCTATAAATTTTCCACCAGATTTCATTTTTTTTGGGGTCATCAACTTCAGGAAAAGATTCTCTACCATTTTAGAAGAATTTTTTTTTTTTTTTTTTTAAATGTGGACATGGTGTACACTTTTAGTTATGGGGTCTGGACGGTAAAAGGGTTTAAAAAAGAATTAATTTTCTTTACAGTCTCAGCACCAGTTGAAGGAGTTGGGACAGATCCTTCGATGGTAGTCAGTTTTTATGAATCTGCGAGACTTGGACACGACACCAGACCAAAGTCTGGGTGTGAGTTAACACACCCATCAGAAATTTCTGCGTAAGTTACTGGGTTGAATGCCTTATCAATTAATGAATTTCGATTGGTTTCTCGACTAACCCCACGTTTCTTCCAGATTGTATTGATGTGTGGCAGGAATGCTGGTAAGATCAGATAAGAGCATTTTATTTATGAAGTTACATTTAATGGGTGTGAGATTGGGAAAATTAGATAAATGGTTCAAATTGGACCAAACTTATAAGTTTGAGTCTCCTATGTGCAGGTAATTTGTGTGTAGTAAGATATTAACAATGATTGTAGTAATCTGTTGAACATTCACTGATACAGTATGTACTATCAATTGTTAGTCAGTGTATAACTTTAGCAACAATTTCTTATGCTATGAAGGGTCTCTTAATTTTTTATTTTCAACATGTCTGCCATCTCCCACTGAGGCAGAGTGACCCCCCAAAAAAAAAAAAAAAAAAATTTCTCCATCATTCAACACTTTCACCATCATTTACACAATCACTTCTTTGAGAGGGGCCCAGAAATGACAGTTCAGATGTCCCCCAAACAGCCAATATCCCAAACCCTCCTTTAAAGTTCAGGCATTGTACTTCCTTCCCCAGGACTCTAGTCTGGGTAACCGGTTTCTAATTCCTTCACAAAAAATTACTTTTCTCACCTCCAACAGCTCTCAAGTCCCAAAAAACCCTTCGCCCCATTCACTCCTATCTAACATGCTCATGCATGCTTGCGGAAGTCCAAGCCCCCCAAAACAACCTTACCCCTCCCTCCAACCTTTTTTAGGCGACCCCCACCCGCCTTCCTTCCCCCACTTTGTTCCATTCTATCTCTAAATGACCCAAAAAACATCAAAAACGTTATCCAAAGCAAAGAAGGGAAAGAAAATAGTGGTACCAACACTCTTATATGGGTGAGCTTGGGTTGTAAATGCTGCAGGGGGAGGTGGCTGGAGGCAGTGGAGATGTCCTGTCTAAGGGCAATGTTTTTAAAATTTGCAGAGAATTTGAAATGTGGAAAATTTGAGGAGGGGTGGAGTTATAAAAATATTTTTTATAGGGCTGGCTAGGAAAATGTACAGTGGAACCTCAGTTTTCGTCATTAATTCGTTCCCCCAAATTTTAACGAAAACCCAATTGCAAAACTGAAGCAATATTTCCCATAAGAAATAAGTAAACCAATTAACCGTTTTAAATACCCAAAAGTATTAACAAAAAAACATTTTATAGAGAATAACTATAGTTTTACATACAGAAAACAATGAGAAATAAATATAAAGGACTAATGAAATGGATAAATGAGCATTTAATATCACTTCTCCCTTTATTGAACTCTTGTTGGCGTATGGAAGAGAGAGAGAGGGGGGGGGGGAGGAGGGGTTTTTTGGGGTTTGGGAAAGGGGGAATCCCCCTCCATAAGGACTTCAGGTATCAAGCCCCTATCCAGGGTTACTTCCCTTCTTTGTCTTTTACTGGCACTTGACCCCTGTTGCACAAAAAATGTGTCCAAAAAGGTCTGTTTCTGGCATCTCTTTAAGTTTTTGCCTAAAATGGGACAAGGCATTGTCTTTAAACAGCTGCAGACACAGCTTGCAACACCTTTGTTGGGTTTGATATTTCTTCACAAAACTTTGCAACTCACCCCTTTTGGGCACACATGTCCTTAATTGCTGAAAAAGAAATTCCCCCTCTCTTTCCTCCTCCTCTGAAGCAATTTCCTCAGCTGTGGTCTGTTGCTTTTTCCAGTTGAAGGTGTTGCAGCTCTTCAGTGGTTAGCTCTTCCCTGTGGTCGTCGACCAACTTTTTACATCCTGGCCACTCCCCCCAAACCCCCTTGGATTTCCCCCAAAAAGAGACTAAAGAAGTGTTTCTCGCCTTCTTTATCAAAGGGCTGGCACTTGGAACTTTCTTTGGCCCCAGGGTTGGCTTATTTAGCTGTCGCACTCAATAAACAAGTACAAAAAACAATGGATTTTACGAAATGTTTCGGATGAACGCGCGGGTAATGCTCACTCAACGAGAAACAAAGCCAGACTGACTCGGGCCGTGGGATGCTTTGTGTGGGCGCAGGCAGGTGGACACCTTCAGTCGTTGGACAGACGAAACCGGGGGAAAACAAAAGGGACAAATTTTTACAAAAAAAGTCATCAAAACCGTTTTTAAACGAAAACCAGGGCAAATGAAAACCCAAAAGGTTTTCCACTGTATTTAAAAAAATTTGGTGTTTATTTCTTCATGTATGTAATTACTATTTGTAGCTACAGGAACAGAGCTAGGTAATTTATCTTGTGAAATTTTTTTAGACAGAATATAAAGGCATTATCTGATTTGGTAAGTCGGGGGGTCAATGTTAAAAATTTGCCTGACCAGTGATAAGTAGTTTTTTATTATTTTTAGCACACCATTTGTTTCCCATCAACATGGGGTGACCCCTTCCCCCCCACACAAAACAAGCATTCACTGGCATTTGTTCAATCTCTGTCAAACCCAAAGAAGGACTGACATCATAGTTTAGTCCCCCCCAAAAGTGCAACATCCTCACCCTGTAGTCTTTCCTACAAATTTAGGGTCCTCTGTTTTTTATTTTCAACCCCCAGTGTTTTTATATATGGCAGCTAGTGAATAGACTCAGTTATGCAATGCTTTTCTGGCTTAATGGTTTTGCTACACCCAGATCCCCCCTTATTCTGGTCATTATTTCTATGAATTATATTAACCAGAGACGTATTACAAAGATATGAGCTCTGAAACTCAAAACTAAATTTTTGTAGTAAAATTTGATATACAGTGGACCCCCCAAAAAGAACAAAATTCATTCCAGAAGCCTGCTCAAGTGCCATTACCAAAAAAATTTACTTCCTTAAGAAATAATGTCAAAGTAGGTTAGTCTATTTCAGACCCCCAAAAATACACTTCCACAAGCACTTACAATATTATACTTACATAATTGTACGATTTCCCGGGGGGTTCGTTAATTTTTTTATTTGGTGTTTCTGCTTTAAAAAGGGAAATTCTAGGAATGTAATCCTCCTGTGGTTTTTAAGGACACCTTCATCTATTTTCAGAATGCACTTCAATCTATCAATCAATCAATCAATCAATTTTTATTTATTTGTAAGTTTACAATGTGGTTGACATTGTAGGAAATATTTTTCTTGGTAGTTTATAGTGAGGGTTTTTTAATGATTTGTAGTGCAAAGAGCCACTATCATCCTTTGGGAAATGGGCAGTCTAAACAAAACATTACTGATTACTTAACACTAGACGTACAAAAAATAGTTTGATTAGGTTGCATTAATTATATAATAGGTTATACATCTATTAAATATATGCTATTCAACATTTGCGTAGGTTAAAATATGAGAATTTATTGTATTTGAGCATTTTTCTTTTGGGGTTTTGAGGCTAGGGGAGTAACACAGTGAGCAATCATAATTTGAGGCAGTACAAGTGATTTGGTAGCTTTGTAGGTAAAGTTAAGTACAGTGGACCCCGGGTTGTGATTAATCTGTTCCCGGGGGGCGCTCCGAACATCGGGAAAATTCGAACTCCAAATCTATTTTCCCCTAAAAAATAATGGAAAAAAATTAATCCGTTCCAGACAATTAAGAAATAAACAGTAATAACATGTCACTTACCTTTATTGAAGAGTTGTTGATGTGTGGAAGGCGGGAGGAAGGGCCTAGGAGTTGCAAAAATTTGGAAGGGAATCCCCTTCCATTAACACTTCAGGGACAAAAATTTTTTTCTGGGGGGTTTCTTCCCTTCTTTGTTTTTAATGCCACTAGGACCAGGTTGAAGTCACTTGACCCCTGTCCGACAAAATAACTGTCCGGGGGGCTCATTGGTGTTCCTTTAAAACATCCCCGAAATGGGGCACCACAGTCTCATTGTACATGTTCCGACGGCCTGAAAAAGCTTTTTAGGGTGATAATGCTCCATAAAATTTTTAAATCCTCCACTTGGCACACATCTCCTTAATCTTTGAAAGGCAATGCCCTTTCCCTATCTCTTCCTCCTCCTCTGAATCAATTTCCTGAGCTGTGGTCTGTTTCTTTTGCAGATGAAGCTCTTGCAGATCTGCAGTGGTTGGGTCTTCATTTAGTCCTCCACCAACTCTTCCACATCCCCCGCTATTAACCTCCAACCCCATGGACTTCCCCAGTGCCACAATATTTTCCATAACAGGCTCAGGGCACTGAGGCTCAGCCCCAAACCCTTCAAAATCCCTCTCTGGGACACAGTCTGGCCACAATTTTCTCCAAGCAGAGTTCAAAGTCCTGGAGCTCACTTCCCCCCAAAACCTTCCCTAGGGGGGTTTTAAAAAATTTTGGGGGATATTAAGTGATCTTTCCAGAACTCTTTAGGGTCAAAGCAGTGTCTGAGGTTATGTAAAACACCTTTGAAACATTGTTTGGTGTACATTTTTTGGGGGTTACAAATGACCTGTTTTGGTCCATGGGCTGGAGGAGAGGAGTGGTTTTAAAAGGGGAAAAACTTCATTTTGATGAACTTAAAATCCTCCACAATTTGCTCTTCCAAGTCTCGAGGATGACCAGGATCATTGTCCATTACCAGGAGGCATTTAAAGGTCCAATTTATTTTCCAGGAGATATTTCTTCACACTGGGGCCAAACACTTCATTAACCAATAAAGGGAAAAATTTTCCCCTGGTGACCCATGCCTTCTGTTATCCTTCCACATCACACACAAATTAGCCTTGGCAACACTGTACTTCTTGAACCCCCCAATTTTTTCAGTGATACACCAGTAAAGGCTTCACTTTAAAACCCCCTAGCATTACTACACAACAAAAAGAGTTAGCCTGTCTTTCATAGGCTTGTGTCCTGGCAGTGCCTTTTCCTCCGGGGTTTTGGGGGCCCTGTTTGGCTTTTTCTTCCAAAACAGGCCTTTTTAAACCCAAATTAAACACTTGTTGGGGTTTCAATTCTTCAGCCTCTACATAGCTTTTGAATTCAAGCACATATTTTTCAGCTGCACATTTGTCAGAACAAAGCTGCCTCACCATGCCTTATCACACTTTTATGCCACTACACTTCTTAAATCTGTCAAACCAGCCTTTGCTGGTTTTAAAATTGTTCACTTCAGCACTCGTTGAAAGGGATTTTCTTAAGAGATCACCATGCAATTGCCTTGTTTTTTTAGATATTATTTTTTTCTAACACTATCTCTGCTTTCTTTCTGGGTTCCCCCAAACCCCAAAAAAAAAAGTCTCAACATCTTCCAGTATTTCGATCTCTGTTTTTTGACCATACTTGCACCTTTCCCCACAGCTTCTTGATTTCCTTTCTCTTGGCCACAAGGGAAAGAAAAAGGTTGTATAGGCTTTGCCATACTGCCTGGCCAGCCCCAGCGACACGAACTCCACGTTCATATTTTGCAATGATCTTTTTTTCCCAGTTCTACCGTATTTCTGACATTATTTAACACAGGCCTGGCACTGGGTTTTGGGAAACTTTTTAGAAATTTGGGAAGCACAAAAAACAAGGGGAATTTGGGCCCAAAATGTATGGTATGAATACGTGGGAATGCGTGGGTGGCGTTCTCTCGCTGGAAAACAATGGCACACTGACTCAATGGAGTGTTTGGGGCCCCCCGGGTTGCGTCGTGTCGGAGGAATTACAACCCCGGGGGGATCAAAACCCCCCCAACCAATTTTTCTTTTTTCCCCAACCCCCGCCCCCAACTCCGGGGGGCCACTGTACCCAAGTATGTTTTTAAATTTTTTGGGGGGGAGGGGGTTTTTTTAAAAAGAGTCTTAAATTGATGTACTGTCAGGGTTCTTTTGGTAGTCACTTTGGGAATAATTTCCCAAAATTTTTTTTGGCCCCCTTTTTGTGCATAGATTTTTTTAAAATGTGAGATGGACAGGGGAACATCAAGAGTGATCTGTGTCTTGTGTTATGGTTGTGTCCTTTTAAGGTTTTTTCAAAGTTTAAGTGGAAGGTTTATATTTAGTGTAAATTCTTTGTATTTGTAGGCACAATAATAAGTATGGATGTTCTTTATGGTGAGTAAGTAAAAAGAAAAAAGTTAGTATTGGGGTTTTTTAAAAAATAGAAGTGATGAAAAGGGGGGGGAAAATGGAGAAAAAAAAGGGGTTTAAAAAAAGTGGAAAAACAATGAAAAAAAAAAGCAAATGAGAGGATGGTGAGATATTATCAACAAATTTTTTTTGAAAATAAGAAAAGTTTTGGAGTAAATTAATAAGTTAGGAACCCCGGGGGGAAAAAATGGTTTTTCAGTTAAAAATAGGAGAGAGTTATTAAATGGAAGTTAGAGGTATCGGTAAGATGGAGGGAATATTTTGAGGAATTGTTAAATGTTGAAAAAGAAAGGGAAGCTGTGATTTGTGTAATAGGGCAAGGAGGAATAACATCTTATAGGGTGAGGAAGAACCAGTTTGAGTGTGGGGAAGTTCGTGAGGCAGTGAATAAGGGGAAAGAAAGGGATAAAGCAGCTGGGATTGATGAAAAAAGATAGAAATGTTAAAGGCAGGTGGGGATATAGTTTTAGGTGGTTAGTGTTTTATTTTAATAAATGTATGGAAGGGTTTAAAGGGACCTAAGGACTGGCAGAAAATGCATAGTTCCCCCCCCAAAAAAGGAAAAAGGGGAAAAAAAAAAGTGTAAAAATTATAGTGGAATAAGTCTGTTGAGTATCCCGGTAAAGTGTATGGTAGAGTTTTTTTGAAAGAATCAGGAGTAAGACAGACAGCAGGATAGCAGATGAACAAGGAGGCTTTAAAAAGGGTAGGGGGGGGTAGACCAAGTTTTTTCAGTGAAACATATGGTGAACAATATTTAGAAAAATAAAAAGGTATTTGTGGCATTTATGGATTGCAAAAAAGGGATATGATGGGGTGGATGGGGGGCAATGTGGCAGGTGTTGCAAATGTATGGAATGGGGTAGTTTTTAAAAAGGGGGGAAAAAATTTTTTAAAAGGGGTAGTGAGGCTCAGGTTAGAGTATGTAGGCGGAGGAGATTATTTCCCAGTAAAAGTAGGCCTTAGACAGGGATGTGTGATGTAAAGGTGGTTTTCAATATATTTTATTGATGGAGTTTAAAGCTAAGTGAATGGGGGGGTGTTGGCAAGAGGGGGGGGGTTTAAAAAAGATAAAAAATCTAAAAAAAAGTGGGAGTTGTCACAGTTCTCTTTGCTGATGACACTGTGCTTTTGGGGGATTCTGGGGTTGCGAGGTTGGTGGATTTTTTTGGTAGTGTATTTAAAAAAAGGAAATTAAAAGTGAATAGGGGAAAGAGTAAGGTGATGAGGAAAAAAAAAAATTAGATAACGGAAGATTGGATATCTTTTTTGGGGGGAAAAAGTAGGAGGAGGTGAATGTTTTCCCAAGATTTTTTGGGGTGGATGTGTCAGCAGATGGGTATATGAAGGATGCGTGAACCCTTAAATTTTAAAGGGGGAAAAAGGTGATTTGGGCCTGAGGGCTTGTGGAGACTGAGAACTTTACCCATAAAGAAAGGGGGAATGGGGGGTATAGTTATACGGGGGGCCCCCTTGAAAATCGTCCATAACCCTTTCCTAAAAAGTCCGCCTATTTTAAAAATGGACGACTTTCAAAACCATTTTGCCAAAAAAAAAATAATGTAAATCAAATTCCCCCTTTTCCCCAGACCCCCAAAGAATTTAAAAAATTTTTTTTTTAAAAAAAATGTACATTTATTTTCCCGAAAACAATGAATATATATAGTATAAAACGTAATAAATTGACACTTACCTTTATTGAAGAGTTGTTGATGGGGGGAAGAAGGAAGGGGGAGAAAAGGTGGTGTTCTATTTTTTGGGGAAGGGGGAATTCCTTCCATTAACACTTCGGGCCCCCAAAAGTCCCCCCCTTTTCCCCTGCTACACCCCCCTCCCCCCCCTGCTACCCCCCTGCATTTTGCTGCACTTCCTCCCCCCCCTGCTACACTCCCTGCATCCCTGCTACACTCCCTGCACCCCTGCTACATTTTTTACCACAGGGCTGGCACTAGGAGTTTTTTGGGCCCATGGTGGCTTATTTGATTGCAAGCACTAAAAACAATGGAATTGAAAAATGTTGGTATGAATGCGTGGGTGGTTCACTGGGTAAAAAAATAAAAATTTGGAAATACAAATTTTATTTCTTGCATTTTTTCATGAAGTGAAAAGGGGACCACTGGCATGCCATGGCTTTTGGGGGGAGCAATCAAGGGAAAACTATGAAAAAATATTGGAGAAATTGATTGGTTTGGGCTTATTTAAATATTTTTCCCAGATTACAATATGATGATATTTATTGAAATTACATTATGGCGATACTACATTGTAACAAGTGTTTAGTAGGATGGTAGTTAATAGTAAAAATTGAAATTATCTTAAAAAAAAACATTTAGTACTTTTAAAAAATAATTTACAATGCATATTTAGTTTAGGGGTAGTGGGTGGCACACTGCTACACTGGCACCCCCAAAAGGCCCCTGACGCTTAATGTGGGGTTTATGTCCCAGGGGGGCTGGGAAAAGGCCCCCGACGCATTTCAGACCCACCCCCTATTTTTAACCCAAAAAGGGGAATATCAAGCCAATATTTTGCCAAAAAAAAATGGCCTATTTTAAAAATTTCCCCATTTTTAAAAAAGTCTATTTTTGGGGGGCCCCCGTACCAACACTTGTATGGGGTGAGACATGGGTTGTGAATGTTGCAAAAAGGAGAAGGCTGGAGGCAGTGAAGATGTCATGTCTGAGGGCAATGTGTGGTGTGAATATAAAAGCAGAGAATCTGTAGATTTGAGATTAAGGAGGTGGGGGACCAAAACTATTATCCAGAGGCTGGGGGAGGGTTATTGAGATGGTTTGGACATATAGAGGGGTGGAACAAAATAGAATGACGGGGTGTATAAATCTGTAGGGGGGGAAGGCGGGGGGGGGGGTGGCCTAGAAAAGGTTGGAGGGGGGGGGTAAAGGGGTTTTTTTGTAAAAAGGGGGGTTGGTTTCCCCGAAGCGTGCGTTAGCGTGTTAGATAGGACAAATGGAGACAAATGGTTTAGGTTGATGTGCTGTTGGAGTGTAGGCAAAGGGAACATTTATGAAGGGTTTCAGGGAAACCCCGGGGGGGTGGACGATTCCTGGAGATGGGAAGTACAGTGCCGGAACTCCCGAAGGAGGGTGTTAATGTTGCAGTTTTGTACTGTAGTGTAAACGCCGTTGGAAAGACAGTGATGGGTGAATGATGATGAAAGTTTTTTTTTGTCGGGCCACCCTGACGGGGGGGAAAAGGCCTGTGTTAATAAAAAAAAATTTAGCTTTTGAATATTGGTTTAATATGCTGTCTGGAATTAAAATTTTTTCATTTGACTGCAGCCTTTTCCCGGGGGTTTTTTGTGGTCTGAGATGATTTATTGTTGTTTTTTCCCCCCCCACAAATTCCATAGGTGAGATAGGGGTATTCCCAAAAAAAAACAGTCTTTATTTCAAGGAAAAAAATAGCTTGGCATATTTTGGTTTTAAATAAAGTATGGAATGGGTTTTATAGTTTCTCGATAGCTGATTTTTTTAATAAAAATATTTTCCTGTTTTTAGTCTTTTTTTTGTTAAAGTTCTAAAAATATTTCTTGGGAGACATACCAGGGTTGTGGACCCTTTTACCTCCCTTGATCTCCCCCCCTGCCATTGATTCTCTCTGTAGTCTTGATACTATGTTATTATTGTGATATTTATATTTTTTTTTTATACAAATTTAACCACATACAGCGGAGTGCAAATATTCCCATCCCACGTCGATAAATAATGTTGGAGGAGCTGGACCTGGGGAGGGGGAGGTGGAGGGTGTTGGGGCACTCCCAAAAACTGGTTCTCTTCCTGACTTGACTCAAGTCCAATATCTTTAGGGCCCCGAAACCCCCCTCTGCCTGATACAGACTTGCAGTGAGTCTATTTTCCCCTTTCCTTTTATTTAATTTCTGTTATCATTAGCAGATAATGCTGAGATATATAGTTAATACTTAAAAATAATTTGGAATCTCTACAAATACTTGTAACTGATTAATTTAAAAATAGTATTTAATTAATGATTAAAACCCTGTTGTACTGAATCATGTCATATACATTCCATAAAAATATGATCTTTTTGAACAGACTTTACAGAGTTTGTCAGCAGGCTCACCTCGTCTTGGGTCGGGTTTTCCCCATCAGGGACTCTGGGTGATCCATATAGTAGTGGAAAAGCCTCTCCCAGAGGTACATCTCCTGGACCTTCTCCATCCCTTTCTCGTAAACAGAAAAAAAAAAGCCCTACCAGCCCTCCACATAAACCGTGTCCCCAACCACTCCCAGGAAAAGTAAGTTGAAAATTAAATGGTGCCTAATTGCTGCACCAGCCTCATTGCACTGCTTTGTTTTGCAGTTTCCCAACAGGTCATTGCTCAACAGTAAATTATATTTTTGCTAATTAAGTACCACTGACTGATGAAAAAGGGGCAAGAAAAGAGCTTGTTTTTTTTTACTGAAGCTGTGAAAATATCTTCATTTACCACAATAATGTCTTTTGTTGGCACTGGTTTATACTTGAGTGTTGGTTGATATTTTTACAAGTTGCCCCCAAATTTTTTCCCAAAAAGATCCTTAAAGGACAATAGAACAACATTTGAGAATTAAAGTACTGTACTGGGTGTTGATATTGTTTTGAAGTCATTGTATTTGAGGTCAATTGCAGGATTATACTATGTATTGAATGTACATTAGATCACCAGTTAAAGAGCAGTTAGACTGTTCAGTGACATACCTAATCTAGCTGCACTTCTACAATTGTTGATCATATTAGTGATTTGATAATAAATAGTGAAAAAGGGGTTTTTAAATCAGAAAGTTGTGTGGTGGAGGTACAGTATGTGTTGACAAAAGGTTGGCTGCCATAACATGTGATACCCAAACAAATTGCATTTTGAAAGAGATTAGCACTCATCTTATTAGGTAAGGCAATGTTAATTTAACTTATAAGATAAGGAAATTGTTATGGCAGGTTTTCTACCAGCTACTGCTCTTTTATATTATCAAATCAACAAAGTATATTGTTTGACCCTTTCAAAATTAAACGCCCTTTTTCAGGGTCCCGAGGCCAAATTTCAAAGTGTGCACCCCGGGTCAAGAATTTTCAATTTTTTTTAATTTTTTTTTTTTTATGAAATGGTAGAGAATCTTTTTCTGAATGGAATAAAACAAAAAGTACGAAATTTGATGGAAAATTGGCAAAATTTTGCTCTTGCAAATTTTAATGCATCAGCGTATTTACGCATCGGCGATTTTGCCGACTTTGACTCATTTTTGGCCAATTACATTATTACTTCTATTCTATCGATTGAGCACAAAAAATCGCCCAGTCAACTGTTTAACTACAAAATAAAGTGATTGGAAATTGGTAATTTAGCCAATTTAACACAAAGTTCAAAATATTCCAATTTCAAAATAGGGTGCAGAATAAACAATGCAGGCATTCCTGGCACTAAACTAACATTTCCTCTGTTCATTATTCGTTTCAGTCTTTAAAAAGAATTCCATTTTGATTTTTTTTTCACATAATGAATTTTATTCAAGCAAAAAAGGAAGAGTGTAATAATTTATAAATATTATCACCACATGTGTGAATGTATATTAGACCACCAGCTGGCGCATATTAGCGTGTTTGGTCATTTGTTTACTCTTGAACATCGGCAAAAATTTAACATTTCCGCTAATTTGAGCTCCCGTTTCAAGCCATTTCCTGTACTGAAAAAAAACTAAATCATCTCTATTTCTGTAATATATCTTTTATTCTATCAAATGAGACCAAGAAATCGCAAATACAATTATAAGAAGCTTTGAAAAAACCCCTGCAAAGTCGCTGTTTTAATTGAAAATTATGGTTTTATTTTTTTTTTCCCCGTTTTACTGTGTGCCAGGGAAATTTTTTTTATGTGGTGCACACCCCAATAGTTTATTCTCTCATATCTAGGCCCAAATTTACCGCTCACAGCTTATCTGAGTGAGCTGAGCTCATGCGTAGAATACGGTTTGGACCCTCAACTCAAAAAACCCTGAACACGGCACGGACCCCGAAGGGGAAATTTTATTATTTTGTTTTATTAACACATGGGGCCTTTTTCCCCCCCCGGGAGGGTGACATGAAAAAAGAAACCTTTTATCATCACTCACTCCATCACTGCCTTGCCAAAAGGGGGGCCTAAAAAAAAGTTTTAAAACTGTAGTGTATGTCTCCCCCCCCCCCTTCCCGAGTGCAGGCACTGTCTCCAGGACTCAAGTCTGTCTGACTGGTTTCCCCGAATCCCCCTTTTTTTAAAAATTATTTTGCTCACACTCCCCAAAAACACGTTAAGTCATAAAAACCATTTGCCTTCACTGCTCCCTTTTTAAAATCTTAAAACCCCTTGCTGGAGGTTTAAGCCAGTCGCCCCAAAACCTCCTTTACCCCCTCCCTCCAGTCTTTCCTGGGGACTTCTAACCCCTTTCCCCTTTTTCTACAGATTTATACCCCCCCCAAATCATTCTGTTTTTTTTATCTTCTCTAAATGTCAAAAACCTCAACAACCCCTCCTCAGCCTTTTGCATAATACAGTCCCCATCCCTTTATCAAACCCTTGGGGCCAGCGTGTTTTAAATTTCAGTTTTTGAATTTCAAAAATGAAGGGGGGGGTCCCAGGGGGCACCCCATAGTCAAAAAATTAACACTGCAGCAAAACTTGAATACTCCCCCAAGTGGGATAAATAAAGACCCACAAATACTACTTTATTTATAGAGTAATATAT
>WNWK01031414.1:0-22722 GCA_009830355.1 Cherax destructor
CAGCTTCAAGGGCAATGATGTATTCCCTAATAGTATCAGGAGTAGTCATACCTTGGTGCCCAGGATGGAATCCTACGAAGCTGGTGGGGTTGGTGGGAGAGTCAGCCATGGTGGGTGATGTTATTGTTGTCGTCGGGGTCCGGGCGGGGGTGTGGGGGGTTGTTGATGCACCGGCTTTCTGTTGTGTAGACATGTTGTGTTTCAAAGTCCTTAGCGTTGGTTTCTTGGTACTGTTGTTGGTTCCTCTGCGATTTCCGCTCATAGTATCACTAGTGAAGCTATGGAGGAGGTTTTATTTCCTTTAGCTTGGGTTAGGCGTTCGTCTGGCAGCGCGGGCGATGTTTGGGTTTGCAGGGTTGTCTTCCTTAGATCTTCAATTTTGTTAAGGTTTGAGTAGCATTTCTAGTATTCTTGGGTCATTTTGTGATCTACGTGGGTTTGTGCAGTTGTACCTTCAATTAGGCCATCACAAGCTTTGATGAGCGCTGAGTTTTTTGGGGAATAAGGGCTGCTAGGATGCTGCCGCTGCGGAAAGATGCTTAAACGTGATTTAGATTCTTCCCCTCAGTTCAACACCTACAAAATATTCAACCCTCTGGAAAAGTACCCTGTATTCATTATGTCCTAGGCAATATAGGAAGTCTCTTATATCAGACTCAGACTTGTTAGGGCCATCATGATGTTAGCGCAAGACATCGTCCATAAGGAATTAAGTCAAAAAATATGTACCTGATTACATTTATATTATAGTTAGAATAGGTAATTAGTATTTGATATTATAATTTTTGTATGTTTCTTTTATTAAATATTTCTGTGCTCATGTTACTATAGGAAACTATGATAAAAAATATGTGGATTAATTCTATAAGATATCTTAATTTTAAAATAAATAAATATCATAATTGTGTAAGTCATAATTCCAATGAAATATAATTGGTATTTCCATTTCACAGTTTGCTTGTACTCTCAAATGAGTTAATATTATGGAATTACTCATGTCAGGAATCATTAATTCCTTTTCAAGTTTCCCTTAAAGAAATGCCAGTGTAGGCTGGAGCAGCTGGAAGGCTGGAGCAGCTGGAAGGCTGGAGCAGCTGGAAGGTTGGAGCAGCTGGAAGGCTGGAGCAGTTGGAAGGCTGAAGCAGCTGGAAGGTTGGAGCAGCTGGAAGGCTGGAGCAGTTGGAAGGCTGGAGCAGCTGGAAGGCTGGAGCAGCTGGAAGGCTGGAGCAGCTGGAAGGCTGGAGCAGCTGGAAGGCTGGAGCAGCTGGAAGGCTGGAGCAGCTGGAAGGTTGGAGCAGCTGGAAGGCTGGAGCAGCTGGAAGGCTGGAGCAGCTGGAAGGCTGGAGCAGTTGGAAGGCTGGAGCAGCTGGAAGGCTGGAGCAGCTGGAAGGCTGGAGCAGCTGGAAGGCTGGAGCAGCTGGAAGGCTGGAGCAGCTGGAAGGCTGGAGCAGCTGGAAGGCTGGAGCAGCTGGAAGGCTGGAGCAGCTGGAAGGCTGGAACAGCTGGAAGGCTGGAGCAGCTGGAAGGCTGGAGCAGCTAGAAGGCTGGAGCAGCTGGAAGGCTGGAGCAGCTGGAAGGATGCAACTGAAGCTGGACTGGCTGCATATGAGTCCCATTAAGACGATGTGTGATATTGTATAGAGTGGGTAATAAAGAACATGTGATATTCCAACTGAACGACCACATTTTATGTGGTCGTTTGGTATAGTTTTTAAGCATTCCACTGAGTATTTAAGATGATAGTACATAATCAAAGGAAATTATATTAGTTTTAAAACTTAAAAGTCCATCTTCTGAAGGGGTGACTAGTCTAGACCAGGACACCACAAGGATGGAGTCGAGTGTGACTTGTAAAGTTTATGCTCAAACTTAAATATTGTTCCGTATATATTGTATTGTATTGAGTGGTAAGTTTAATAGAAGCGTAAGTATCAACATGTTTTCCCTGGAAGAGTTTTCATTTAGTTGTCACAACTGAGTGACATAAATAACTGTATCTAAACGCTTTTTTAAAAATTATGATATTTATTTTTGTAAATTCATATTGCTGTTTAATTTATATTAAAGAAAAGTTCACTAATACTTGTTTTTAGTTTTCTTAAAGGACACTAATAACATTTTTATTAAACCTAAAAAAAATCATTAATAGTAAAGGAATACTAAATTTTGTTCGCCTCTGTTTAATAATGTATTAAATAATATTTGCAGATTAGCAAAACAACGAAAAGTCTATAAATTCAAGTATAAGGTATGGTGGCTATGACACCAAGTATAAGTATATTGGCTATGACACCAAGCATAAGGTATGGTGGCTATGACACCAAGTATAAGGTATGGTGGCTATGACACCAAGTATAAGGTATGGTGGCTATGACACCAAGTATAAGGTATGGTGGCTATGACACCAAGTATAAGGTATGGTGGCTATTACACCAAGTATAAGCTATGGTGGCTATTACACCAAGTATAAGGTATGGTGAATATGACGCCAAGTATAAGCTATGGTGGCTACGACACCAAGTATAAGGTATGGTGGCTATGACACCAAGTATAAGGTATTGTGGCTATGACACCAAGTATAAGATATGGTGGCTATGACACCAAGTATAAGGTATGGTGTTTATGACACCAAGTATAAGGTATGGTGGCTATGACACAAAGCATAAGGTATGGTGACTATGACACCAAGTATAAGGTATGGCGGCTATGACACCAAATATAAGGTATGGTGGCTATGACACCAAGTATAAGCTATGGTGGCTATGACACCAAGTATAAGGTATGGTGGTTATGACACCAAGTATAAGGTATGGTGGCTATGACACCAAGTATAAGGTATGGTGGCTATAACTCCAAGTATAAGGTATGGTAACCATGATACCAAGTATAAGCTATGGTGGCTATGACACCAAGTATAAGGTATGGTGGCTATGACAGCAAGTATAAGCTATGGTGGCTATGACACCAAGTATAAGGCATTGTGGTTATGACACCAAGTATAAGGTATGGTGGCTATGACACCAAGTATAACCTATGGTGGCTATAACACCAAGTATAAGGTATGGTGGCTATGACACCAAGTATAAGTTATGGTGGCTATAACACCAAGTATAAGGTTTGGTGGCTATGACACCAAGTATAAGGTATAGTAGCTATGACACCAAGTATAAGGTATGGTAGCTATGACACCAAGTATAAGGTATGGTGGCTATGACACCAAGTATAAGGTATGGTGGCTATAACACCAAGTATAGGTATGGTGGCTATGACACCAAGTATAAGTTATGGTGGCTATAACACCAAGTATAAGGTATGGTGGCTATGACACCAAGTATAAGCTATGGTTGCTATGACACCAAGTATAAGGTATGGTGGTTATGACACCAAGTATAAGGTATGGTGGCTATGACACAAAGTATAAGCTATGATGGCTATGACACCAAGTATAAGGTATGGTGGTAAACACAAAGTATAAGGTATGGTGGCTATGACACCAAGTATAAGGTATGGTGGCTATGACACCAAGTATAAGTCATGGTGGCTATAACACCAAGTATAAGGTTTGGTGGCTATGACACCAAGTATAAGCTATGGTGGCTATGACACCAAGTATAAGGTATGGTGGCTATGACACCAACTATAAGGTATGGTGGCTATGACACCAAGTTTAAGCTATGGTGGCTATGACGGCAAGTATAAGGTATGGTGGCTATGACACCAAGTATAAGCTATGGTAACTATGACACCAAGTATAAGGTATGGTGGCTATGACACCAAGTATTTTGTATGGTGGTTATGACACCTAATTATTTAGAGGTCAGATTTTGCTAATTATTAATAATATTAAGGCTAGATAACTTAAACAATACTTGGGTATTAAACATAGAAACCAGTTGACGTCTGCAACAAACACAGCAAGCATTGCAACAGTAAATGAGATGAAATAAAGTGATTAATGAAATCAACCTCGTTCATTCCTGGCTGCAACTGGGTCCACTCTCCCTGCTCCATGAGCTTTATCATATCTCTTCTAAAAGCTATGTATGGATCCTACCTCAACTACATCACTTTCCAAATTGTTCCACTTCCTGAAAACTCAGTGACTGAAGAAATAATTCATGTGTGCAAATATTGCTTTGTCAATCTCCATATGAATTTGATAATTTTAAAATCTTTAAAGCAAAGTTGTGACACTTAGAAAGTGTATAACAATATTCTCAGAATAACATTTTCTTTTAAGGTCAGAAACATTATTAATAATTAAGAAACGTTAAATATTGATATGAAATCTTAAAAAAAAAATATTAGTGCTTAAGGATTAGAAATACAATGATTAGAAATTCAGGTATAAACAATAAAATCTCTAACACTTAATTATGTAAATCCCAAAGGCTTTGTAAATGATTAATAACATTAAATTGTTAATGAGTATACAAGGTCAAGTGTATGGTAGAGTTGCTATTGAAAGAATTAAGAGTAAGACACAGAAGAATCATAGATGAGCAAGGAAGGTTTAGTTAAAGTAAGGGATGTGTAGACCAAGTGTTTATATTGAAGCATATAATCGAATAATACTTAAATAAAGGTAAGGAAGTTTTCGTTGGATTTATTAATTTAGAAAAGTTTTGATATGTAACATAGGGAAGCAATGTGGGAGATGTTGCAAGTGGTTAATAGTTTTTTATGAGGATATTGAAGCTCAGGTTAGAATATGTAGGAAAAAAGGAGATGATTTTCCAGTAAAGATAAGCCTTGGACAGGGATGTGTGATATTCAATGGTTATTTAACATTTATGAGTAGGATTGTAAAAACACGAATGCTACAGTTTTGAGGAGATTAATGGGAATAAAAAATAAAAATTCTAATGCAAGGTGGGAGTTGTCATAGTTGCTTTTTGCCGATGACGCGTTACTTTTGGGAGATTCTGAAGAGACGTTACTAAGATTGGTAGACGTGTTTGGGAAGGTATGTGAAAGGAAATTATAAGAGAACGTAAGAAATAACAAAATGATGATAGAAACAAATAGTTTAGGCAATGAAAGATTGGATAATCGAATGGAAGGCAATAGTATTGAGTAAGTAAACGTGTTCAGATATTTGGGAGTGGACTTGTCGGCTAATGGGTCTATGAAAGATGAAGTGAACTATGGAAATGATGAGAGTAAAAAGATATGTGTGGATACGAAGAATCCATGGAGCCAAACACGGTAATGTACCAGATTATAGTCATGAATCATGGATTTTAAACGTTGCAGCGACACGAAATCTAGCTGCTGTTTTGATTTGTCTGAGAGTCACGTATGGTGTGAATATTTTGTAAAGAATTCGTAGTTTAGATATTAGAAGGATTAGCTTGGTTTCTAAAAGTATTGTCCCTGAGAGCTGAGAAGGTTTGTTGATGTGGTTTGAACATTTAGAACTGGACCAAAATAAGTGACTTGGAGGGTAAATAAATCTATAGGAGGGTAGTGTCTTCCTAGCAAAGGTTGGATTGTAGGGAAACGTTTAGGTTCATGCAACAGGCGTGTATCAGCGTGTCAGATAGGAGAGTGAGAAATCAAGTGGGTTTTATGACTTGACATGCTGCAAATTTAAGTGAGAGCAAGATAACATTGATGAAGGGATTCAAGAGAAACAGGTTAGCCGGACCTGAATCCTGGAGGTGGTCAGTACAGTACTCTAAAGTACGAGTGGGGATACAGCAGTCTGGAGGAGAGTCGAAAGTGTAGTGTTGGCACGCCTCGTTCATGACAGTGTTGGCATGCTTCGTTCATGACAGTGTTGGCACGCCTCGTTCACGACAGTGTTGTCACGCCTCGTTTATGTCAGAGTTGGAACGAATCGTTCATGACAGTGTTGGCAAGCCTCGTTCATGACAGTGTTGGCACGCCTTGTTCATGACAGTGTTGGCATGCCTCGTTCATGACAGTGTTGGCACGCCTCGTTCATGACAGTGTTGGCACGCCTCGTTCATGACAGTGGTGGCACGCCTCGTTCATGACAGAGTTGGAACGAATCGTTCATAACAGTGTTGGCAAGCCTCGTTCATGACAGTGTTGGCACGCCTCGTTCTTGACGGTGTTGGCACGCCTCGTTCATGACAGTGTTGGCACGCCTCGTTCATGACAGTGTTGGCACGAATCGTTCATAACAGTGTTGGCAAGCATAGTTCATGACAGTGTTGGCAAGCCTCGTTCATGACAGTGTTGGCAGGCCTCGTTCATGAAAGTGTTGGGACGCCTCGTTCATGACAGTGTTGGCAAGCTTCGTTCATGACAGTGTTGGCACGCCTCGTTCATGACAGTGTTGGCACGCCTCGTTCATGACAGTGTTGGCACGAATCGTTCATAACAGTGTTGGCAAGCATCGTTCATGACAGTGTTGGCAAGCCTCGTTCATGACAGTGTTGGCAGGCCTCGTTCATGACAGTGTTGGAACGAATCGTTCATAACAGTGTTGGCAAGCCTCGTTCATGACAGTGTTGGCACGCCTCGTTCATGACAGTGTTAGCACGCCTCGTTCATGACAGTGTTGGCATGCCTCGTTCATGACAGTGTTGGCACGCCTCGTTCATGACAGAGTTGGAACGAATCGTTCATAACAGTGTTGGCAAGCCTCGTTCATGACAGTGTTGGCACGCCTCGTTCATGACAGTGTTGGCATGCCTCGTTCATGACAGTGTTGGCACGCCTCGTTCATGACAGTGTTGGCACGCCTCGTTCATGACAAGGGTGGCACGCCTCGTTCATGACAGAGTTGGAACGAATCGTTCATAACAGTGTTGGCAAGCCTCGTTCATGACAGTGTTGGCACGCCTCGTTCATGACGATGTTGGCACGCCTCGTTCATGACAGTGTTGGCACGCCTCGTTCATGACAGTGTTGGCACGCCTCGTTCATGACAGTGTTGGCACGAATCGTTCATAACAGTGTTGGCAAGCATAGTTCATGACAGTGTTGGCAAGCCTCGTTCATGACAGTGTTGGCAGGAATCATTCATGACAGTGTTGGCACGCCTCGTTCATGACAGTGTTGGCAAGCCTCGTTTATGACAGTGTTGGCAAGCCTCGTTCATGACAGTGTTGGTAAGCCTCGTTCATGACAGTGTTGACACGCCTCGTTCATGACAGTGTTGGCAAGCCTCGTTCATGACAGTGTTGGCACGAATCGTTCATAACAGTGTTGGCAAGCCTCGTTCATGACAGTGTTGGCACGCCTCGTTCATGACGGTGTTGGCACACCTCGTTCATGACAGTGTTGGCACGCCTCGTTCATGACAGTGTTGGCACGAATCGTTCATAACAGTGTTGGCAAGCATAGTTCATGGCAGTGTTGGCAAGCCTCGTTCATGACAGTGTTGGCAGGCCTCGTTCATGACAGTGTTGGCACGCCTCGTTCATGACAGTGTTGGCAAGCCTCGTTCATGACAGTGTTGGCACGCCTCGTTCATGACAGTGATGGCACGCCTTGTTCATGACAGTGTTGGCACGAATCGTTCATAACAGTGTTGGCAAGCATCGTTCATGACAGTGTTGGCAAGCCTCGTTCATGACAGTGTTGGCAGGCCTCGTTCATGACAGTGTTGGCACGCCTCGTTCATGACAGTGTTGGCAAGCCTCGTTCATTACAGTGTTGGCAAGCCTCGTTCATGACAGTGTTGCAATCCTCGTTCATGACAGTGTTGGCACGCCTCGTTCATGACAGTGTTGGCACGCCTCGTTCATGACAGTGTTGGCACGAATCGTTCATAACAGTGTTGGCAAGCCTCGTTCATGACAGTGTTGGCACGAATCGTTCATAACAGTGTTGGCAAGCTTCGTTCATGACAGTGTTGGCACGCCTCGTTCATGACAGTGTTGGCACGCCTCGTTCATGACAGTGTTGGCATGCCTCGTTCATGACAGTGTTGGCACGCCTCGTTCATGATAGTGTTGGCACGCCTCGTTCATGACAGAGTTGGAACGAATCGTTCATAACAGTGTTGGCAAGCCTCGTTCATGACAGTGTTGGCACGCCTCGTTCATGACAGTGTTGGCATGCCTCGTTCATGACAGTGTTGGCACGCCTCGTTCATGACAGTGTTGGCACGCCTCGTTCATGACAGTGTTGGCAAGCCTCGTTCATGAGAGTGTTGGCACGCCTCGTTCATGACAGTGTTGGCACGCCTCGTTCATGACAGTGTTGGCACGAATCGTTCATAACAGTGTTGGCAAGCATCGTTCATGACAGTGTTGGCAAGCCTCGTTCATGACAGTGTTGGCACGCCTCGTTCATGACAGTGTTGGCACGCCTCGTTCATGACAGTGTTGGCAAGCCTCGTTCATGACAGTGTTGGCAAGCCTCGTTCATGACAGTGTTGGCAAGCCTCGTTCATGACAGTGTTGGCACGCCTCTTTCATGACAGTGTTGGCACGCCTCGTTCATGACAGTGTTGGCACGAATCGTTCATAACAGTGTTGGCAAGCCTCGTTCATGACAGTGTTGGCACGAATCGTTCATAAAAGTGTTGGCAAGCCTTGTTCATTACAGTGTTGGCACGCCTCGTTCATGACAGTGTTGGCAGGCCTCGTTCATGACAGTGTTGGCACTCCTCGTTCATGAGAGTGTTGGCAAGCCTCGTTCATGACAGTGTTGGCAAGCCTCGTTCATGACAGTGTTGGCAAGCCTCGTTCATGACAGTGTTGGCAGGCCTCGTTCATAACAGTGTTGGCACGCCTCGTTCATGACAGTGTTGGCACGCCTCGTTTATGACAGTGTTGGCAAGCCTCGTTCATGAGAGTGATTTAGTTATTGTGTTTCTTCTTTTTTTATGTAAACCTTCCACAGTGGGAGACGTCATGTTTGTTAAATAACAAACACAGAAACAAACATACCAGTAAAAAAAACATGAACTGCAAAATAACATCTGCAATTTAAAACAGATTGAAGTTAACTAATTAATCGGCTTTATCAACTCCCACCTGTGGAAAAAAAATGTTTTCATGTCAATTTTGACATAAATGCAAATATCTTTACTTGTTATAATTATGACCAGTAGAAATATTGGAATTAATTTAATCTTTAATATATTATAGTGCAGCTTAAAAAATGTTTAAAAAGTATTTAGAGACGTAAAATGTAAATAGCAATAGGTTTATCTGGAGGCATATTTAGTAATGTTGCCATGACAACCGAATTACATAAATCTCTTAACAACAACCCAGTTTCAAAACTGAAAATTTATTTAACTTTATAATGGTTGTTAATTTGTATTGCATATCAACTCATTATTACCTCTTCAAGAGGGGCTCCTCGGCGTGGTGAAGAGGCTCTTGGTCTGAGGAATTATACCTTTTGGTCTTCTTCCTCAGACTGAAATTAATTAACCCCCAATCCCCCTCCCCTATCCCATCTCCTCCTTCCTCCCTTTTTTCCCTTTCCTCCTCTTCCTCCTCATCCCTTCCTTATTTCCTTCCCATTTTTACCCTGGGAGCTTCCCTCCACAGGCATTCTAGTTCCTAGGTAGGGGGAAGGGTATCGTGGTCCATCCCATTCCGTTGAGGTCCTTGGCGGTGGTGTAGTTTGCCGTGGAATCTGGATCGCCTGGGGATGTCCCGATCCCTCTCCGGTCTCCCAGGGGGTGGCCTTGGGTATCTTTCGGGCGACGGGTGTATCTCTGGAGGCCACCTTTCGGATTCCAGGGGTGGTGGCCAAAAGCGGTATGCTTTGTGGCGGATATCCGGCCGCCCTCTCTTTTGTCCGCCGAGATGGCTCGGTGGATGTGAGGTTGCTATCCTGGATTGCTGGTTTACTGGCATGAAGGGTAGGGTATAGCATGGGTTCCATGCAGCATCTGCACTACTTGCGGTGTTGAGGTCTTTTTGGGCACAGATGGGGATTTACGCCCCTTTCATTCCTCCTAGGAACTATTCCTCCACGTTTCCCCCTTTTTTTATTCTTTTTTTTTATTTTTATTTTCTTTTCTTCTTTCTTTTTTTTTTCTTAAAAACAAAAAGAAAGAGGTAACCTAACCATGGATGCCCTAATCCGTGAACCTACCCCCAGGCCCCTTCTTGATACCGCACCTAGTTCTGACCCTATTTCGTTAATGGACAACTCTTCAGACAACTCTAATACCCCTGTACCTCTTGCTGGTGCCGGTTCGTCACCTGATTCAGGTACTGGGGTTCCGACTGGCCCTTTCTATACGTCTGACCTTCGCTATTCTCTGACCTTGATTCTGGCTTCTTCCTTAACGGTGCAGCAATTTTCGAATTGCCCGCCCGTCACACGTCGGACCGCCTCGGGTCCCTCATCCAAACGACCAAGACCCTTACATGACGATTCGACACTTGCTTCTCGTTCATCTCAGAAACGACCAGCACATCGCACACTCCCCTTAAACACTTTGTTTCACACTGCTTAATGGACAAAGTTTTTTACTCTAAGACCGACTACTCCAACTACCTATCTTTCCGATCATAGTATTGGTAAAGCTCTCCTACGCCATGTAGGTAAAGATATCTCATTTCACGCTCTCAAGAGCGGCACTCGCATCATCATGGTCCAGAATGCTGGCCAAGCTCGCAATCTTTCCCTCCTTACGACTATAGATACTATTCCTATCACTATTGACAAGCATTATTCTCTCAATTCTTGTAGTGGTACTGTCATTTTACCCCACACCATTGTCCAACGGAATTTCCAGACATGTGGTGCTGACATTTTGGAGCAGCTTGAGCTCCAAGAACTCCCTATCCTTAAAGTTGACACTTTTGTCCTCCTCCCAATAAGCAAAGACGTTATCCTTGCAATATAGCTCGTTTAACATTTGACAGCCGTGAACTTCCACCTTCGGTCTACATTGCAGGTCACCGTTTACAAGTTCGAAAGGTGACCCCTACACCGCAACAGTGTAGAAACTGCTGGCGTTTTGGTCCTCCAGCAAAATATTGCAGGTCCATGGCCGAATGCCCAGTCTGTGGTGCCGACGACCATGCCAGTCCTTCTTGTAATCTATCTCCCTCTTGCCTTAACTGTCGTGAGGCACATTCATCATACTCTCGCCGTTGTCAGGTTTACCTGAATGAGCGGGAAATCCGTTGTCTCAAAGAGGCGGAAGGCTTCTCATACACTATGGCCGTCTCTCATCTACGCCTTCAAGGGAGACTTCCCCGTATTTCCTATTCTCGCATTGCTAAACGTCGCCCCACTTGTGGGGTCCCAACTTCCACGGCTTCCTCAGTCACCCCTGTCTCGAATCCTTTTGCTGTTCTTGGCTTCGAGGTCCCTACCTCGGCATCTCATACTGTCCACACCCCTTCCTCTACTCACTCTCACAGTTCTGTGTCTACACGCCCTCGTTCACATAAACCTCAGCGCCCCTCTTCTTCTCATAAGTCCGGCAAAAAATCCCCATTGCCGGGTTCTTCACCTCCGACTAGTTCTGTAACGTGTGTGGAGGTTCATCCTCCTCCTAGTTCAATGTCTTCATCCCCTGTCCCCTCCCACGTTCCTTCCTTGACTGCCCCTCTCCAGGCCACTTCCACTCCTGTCCCCTCCCAAGTCCCTTCGACAGTCTCCTCTTCCATCCCCACGCCCTCTACTTTTGTACCATCTATGGTCTCCCAGATTGTCGTTCACACTCCTCCTTTCATCTCTAATGTGGTCCCATATCCTGCATCTATGACTCCTGAAACGCTGGAGGCTATTGCAGGATTTCTTGCAGAGACTGAACCGTTGATGAGACAACAACCACCCAGGGAGGTACTACCGTCCTTTGGAAGTAGGTTGGTAGACAGCAACCATCCAGGGAGGTACTAAAATCCTGTGGTAGTAGGTTGGTAGACAGCAACCACCCAGGGAGGTACTACCGTCCTGTGGTAGTAGGTTGGTAAACAGCAACCTCCCAGGGAGGTACTACCATCCTGTGGTAGTAGGTTGGTAGACAACAACAACCCAGGGAGGTAATACCGTCCTGTGGTAGTAGGTTGGTAGACAGCAACCACCCAGGAGGTATTACCATCCTGTGGTAGTAGGTTGTTAGACATCAACCACCCAGGGAGGTACTACCATCATGTGGCAGTAGTTTGGTAGACAGCAACCACCCAGGGAGGTACTACTGTCCTGTGGTAGTAGGTTGGTAGACAGTAACCACCCAGGGAGGTACTATCGTCCTGTGGTAATTGGTTGGTAGACAGCAACCACCCAGGGAGGTACTACCATCCTGTGGTAGTAGGTTGATATACAGCAACCATCCAGGGACGTACTACCATCCTGTGGTAGTAGGTTGGTAGACAGCAACTACCCAGGGAGGTACTACCATCCTGTGATAGTAGGTTGGTAGACATCAACCACCCAGGGAGGTACTACCATCCTGCATCTATGACTCCTGAAACGCTGGAGGCTATTGTAGGATTTCTTGCAGAGACTGAACCGTTGATGAGACAGCAACCACCCAGGGACGTACTTCCATCCTGTGGTAGTAGGTTGATACACAGCAACCACCCAGGGACGTACTAACATCCTGTGGTAGTAGGTTAGTAGACAACAACCACCCAGGGAGGTACTACCATCCTGTGGTAGTAGGGTGGTAGACAACAACCACCCATGGAGGTACTACCATCCTGTGATAGTAGGGTGGTAGACAACAACCTCCCAGGGAGGTACTACCATCCTGTGGTAGTAGGGTGGGAGACAGCAACCACCCAGGGAGGTATTACCATCCTGTGATATTAGGTTGATAGACAGCAACCACCCAGGGAGGTATTACCATCCTGTGGTATTAGGGTGATAGACAGCAACCACCCAGGGAGGTACTACCATCCTGTGGTAGTAGGGTGAGAGACAGCAACCACCCAGGGAGGTACTACCGTCTTGTGGTGGTAGGTTGGTAGACAGCAACCACCCAGGGAGGTTCTACCGTCCTCTCGTAGTAGCTTGGTAGACAGCAACCAACCAGGGAGGTACTACCGTCCTGTGGTAGTAGGTTGGTAGACAGCAACCAGCCACGGAGGTACTACCGTTTATATAAACCAAAATAAATATTCATATTATTTTCAAAATTGCTTTTTATGAAACATGATTCTATTATATTCCTCTCAACCATGGACTTGCTTGATACAACTTTCTCAGCCTTTTGAAAATCAATTGGATGGTTAAAATCGCTCACGTGAATAAAGGTGTGGTCTTTGTTAGTATGATGTGACTGTGAGGTGTGGTCTTTGTTAGTATGATGTGACTGTGAGGTGTGGTCTTTGTTAGTATGATGTGACTGTGAGGTGTGGTCTTGCCCCTTTATAAGCCTTCTTGTTCATGTTTTGTGTTTTATAGTTCCTAGATAATGTGAGTAGTCACGAAAGGGCTTGGAATTCCTCTATTTTTCATAGTGGTTGTCTTGCATATTGTGATATCACCTGTTTACTGTTATCTTTTTGCATAAATGGATACCACAAGACTCTTCACAATGTTCTCGGTAAGCTTTCCTAATCATATTTCTTTTGTTTCCCAGTTTCCTTCTGCACTGATCAAGTCACATAAGCTTAAAATTCGACTTAAATTTTTAAAAAACTGTTTGAATGAACAAATTTTGTCTAAATCTCTTTTACTAAATAGACTCCTTGACATGAGAGATCGTCCTTTTAGTGATTTTATGAGAATTATTTTTCAGAAACATATTGAAATTACTAAAATACAGGAGAAAGAAGCATTCAAAATATTGAGAAACAAAAAATACTCCTTTAATCAAGTCATTCCATCAGAATGGCAACATAGTATGTTGGATCATTGTTATAATAAACTCTGAAGAATTTGTAATAATCTCAAAAAACAAACTACAAAGAAAATTAGATATTTTAATTGAAAACAGTGATAGGACAAAGCACGCTAATAACAAATTTGTAATTAACTTATCAGATGAAATATTAGACAAAAATACAACTGCTGCTCTAAGTTTCGGTTTAAGTTTTGCAACTTCAAAAAAACTTAATAATGTTGAAATTGCAAAAGCCTTTTTTAACTTAAAAAAAAATCCTCTGATTTATCCACTTATTAAATTAATATTAGTAAGGGGATGGTATATAGGTCTAAGTTAAAACAAAATATTCCCAATTGCCCTCAAAGATTTTTTAAGTCTTATGATACACTTTCGAATAATAAAAAATTGCGCCTTACTAGAGCAGATAAAATAAATGCAATAGTTATTATGAAAGAAACTGATTACCAAGATAAAATGAATAATCTCCTAGATGATTTTGAAACCTATTCTAAACTTAGAAAGAATCCCTTAGAAACTGTTAACAGCAATTTCAATAAAACAATAAAACATCTACTGAAAGGCAAAGATGAATTAATTAAATAATTTACTTCCACTAATCCATATTTACCCTATATGTGTGGATTAATTAATTAAAACGCACAAACTAGGTAGTCTAGTTAGACCAATTATTAGCTCTATAGGTTCAGTTCCTTATACACTATCTAAATGGTTTGTTGATATTTTGAGCCCAATTGTTGGAAAAATTTCTAATTTTAATGTTAAAAACAACTTAGATTTAGTTGATAAATTAAGCACATTGACTGACTTAAATGATTTCAATATGGTTAGTTTTGATGATACTTCCTTGTTTACAAAAGTTCCAGTTGATGATTTACTAAGTTTCTTTTCTGAAGAACTTGTTAATTACGATTTAACATTGCCAATTCCTACTATCATTAAACTTATTAAACTTTGTATTGTTGATGCAAAATTTATATTTAATGATGAGTTTTACACTCAGAAGTTTGGTATGACAATGGGAAATCCTCTTTCACCTGTTCTTAGTAATTTATATATGGAATTTTTCGAAAAAAGATTGCTTAACACAATCCTTCCCAATAGAGCTAAGTGGTATAGATATGTTGACGATATTTTGTACCTTATGCCTAAGAATGTAGACATAAACCATTTCAATGTTAAATTAAATAGCTTAACTTATTCTATAAATTTTACTGTTGAATTCGAAGTAAATAACTCATTGCCCTTCCTAGATGTTTTAATTATTAAGGGTAACATTGATTTTAATTTTTAAATTTACAGAAAACCTACAAATAATTGTTCCTATGTACACTATCATTCTTCACATCAAGATAGAGTTAAACTGTAGGTTTTCTCATCAATGTTTTTGAGAGCTTTACGTATTTGTAGTCCAGAGTTCATAGATGAAGAAATCTCCAAAATTTATGAAATATCTAATGATTTAAAATACCAAAGAAACGTAATTGATAAATCTTTTAAAATAGCTAGAAATACTTTTTACAATCCAAAAAGGGACAACCAACCTTATTCAACCAAAAATATGTTGGTTCTCCCTTACCATGAAAACTTGGTTGATATGCCTTCATTTCTTAATACAGTAAAAATATTGTTGATAAAAAATTCCCCCCAAAATGCTGACGGATGTGTCTATAAGATTCCCTGTAAAATATGCGATAAAGTTTATTACGGTCAAACTGGTAAAAGTCTTGAACTAAGATTAAAACAACATAAATATGGCATTAGAACTGGACAATATTATAATGCTCTATTTATTTATGTGAGAGATTTTTACCATATAATTGATTTTCAAAAGACTGAGAAATTTGTATCAAGCAAGTCCATGGTTGACAGGAATATAATAGAATCATGTTTCAAAAAAAAGCAGTTTTGAAAATAATATGAATATTTCTTTTGCTTTATATAAATTAGATTCTTTTATGTTTAATAAAATTTGGGAAGAATTTAATGACACATTAGACAAATCTTAATGCTTGGGTAGAGTTTCAGGTCCTCTTCACAGATTCATAAATTAGACACATATGCAACACTTGGGTATCTTTATTGAGGAAACGTTTCGCCACACAGTGACTTCATCAGTCTAATACAAAGAAGAATCGTGAAGAACAGGAGGAGTTTGAGGTAAACAGTCCCTCAACCTTGAGTCGATGTTGTCAGTTCATCAATCATTCCATCAAGATATTACATAATTTATCATCTTCAGGGCCACTATAACAATTAATTACTGGGATATTATTAGTATCTTCCTGTGTGAAAACCGAGAGAAAATAATTATTAAAAATAGAGCACATATCATTCTCCTTGTCAGTAAGATGCCCAGAGTTATTTTTAAGGGGACCTATCTTATCCCTAACTTTTGTTCTATAAACCTGTAAAAAACTTTTGGGGTTAGTCTTTGAATCCCTAGCAACTTTAATTTCATAGTCCCGTTTAGCTTTTCTTATCCCCTTTTTAACGTCCCTCTTAATGTCAGTATACTGATTTATAAGATGACCCTCACCTCTTTTTATTCGCCTATATATTCCTTTCTTCTGCCCTAAAATATATTTGAGCCTATTATTCATCCATTTTGGGTCATTTCTACTTGATCTAATTTCTGTATATGGGATAAATGTTGTTTGGGCAGCCTGTATAGTGTTAAGAAAGCCGTCATATTGATAGCTATCTTCGTTACCCCAGTCCACAGTTGATAAGTGTTCTCTAAGCGAAAGTCTTGGACTGTTACTGGATTATCCCTACTATCATACATCCATTCAATGTTAAAGGTAATTGATTTGTGGTCGCTTGTGCCGAGTACAGTTATAGAGGCTAAAACGTTGTGTAGTTTTAAAAATAGGCTAGATAAATATATGAGTGGGTGCGGGTGGGTGTGAGTTGACCTGACTAGTTTGTGCTACTAGGTCAGATGCCGTGCTCCTTCCTTAAGTGAATGTAACCTGACCTGGCTGGGTCGGGGCATTGGCTTAAGCCGGTGGGAGACTTGGAACTGCCTCGCATGGGCCAGTAGGCCTGCTGCAGTGTTCCTTCTTTCTTATGTTCTTATGTTCTTAAAGCCCTTAGCGTGGGCGAAACGTTGTCAACAAAGGATCACATTATACTGCTTGTGTTTATCTTTCCATACATATCTTTTGTTTACAAAAGATATTTTTAAATAAATAAATAATTTTTAATTTATTTGGCAAATAGCTACATTACAGAAACAGTGAAGAAAGGACAAAAATATTCCATATTTCGGAAGATACATTGTGTGAAAACTTATTGATGTATTTTTTAAATCAGTCGACTGATTATTATAGTTCTAGTAAGGAAATCTGATTGCATGAAAGTCGTGCCTTGCGCTCTTAATGACCATAAACAAACCTTCAGTTAACTATGCACGCAGTGGTACATGGTACGAAGTCTCTGCAAAGTGTAATTACGTTGGGGATGTTTGTGGAGCAGCGTAATAAGAGGCCAGTAGTGAAGCCGGAGAAATAAGACCTTATTATGCAATTACCTGAACTGACAAAACGTAGTGTTATGTGTTTATCTCTTGATGGGTTTATGATCAGTTCTTGTTTACCCTTCATCACGAAGATAAGGGTGGCCATTTTGTAGAGTTTATATGAATTTGGATGTGCACAAATCAGTCTGTGTTTTATGCATGTATATGAACATAGGAAAGAAGGAACACTGCAGCAGGCCTACTGGCCCCTGCGAGGCAGGTTCAAGTCGCCAACTGGCTTAAGCCAATGCCCCGACCCAGCCAGGTCAGGTTACATTCACTTAAGGAAGGAGCACGGCATCTGACCTAGTAGCACAAGCTAGTCAGGTCCAACTCACACCCACCCACACTCCACCTGGAGTTAACCTTCACCAGGTAAACTCCAGGTAGTCAGGTCACTTCCACTTAAGGAATTAGTACGGCATCTGACCTAGTAGCACAAGCTAGTCAGGTTCAACTCACACCCACCCACACCCACTCATGTATTTATCTAACCTATTTTTAAAACTACACGTCTTAGCATCTATGACGGTACTCGGGAGTTTGTTCCACTCATCGACAACTCTATTACCAAACCAGTGCTTTCCTATATCCTTCCTGAATCTGAACTTTTCCAACTTGAAACCATTGCTGCGAGTCCTGTCTTGGCTGGATATTTTCAGCACGCTATTTACATCCCCTTTAAAAGTAAGCGTGTATCTCAGGCTTTGGTTTTATGTAGTAGTAGTGTCATGTCTGGTGAGGATAAATTTAGCCAGTGTTCCCGAAATTAAGGAACAACCTGATCTTTGTATAATGGTGTTAAATGCAGCAATCACAGCTTATTCCAAGCACAACTAACTTCTTTCTGCTTCTCTCACAACTAGTTTCACATCTGGGAACAAGCATAATATAGTTTTATTTGTTGCCGTGAGTACACAGATAACTGACACATAGACGAGAGGAGCTTACGACGACGTTTCGGTCCGACTTGGACCATTTACAAAGTCACAGTAACAAAAAGGAGAGAAATAGGGAGTATATATAGGCCAGCAGACAGGGACGGGAACAAGAGAGGAAGTAGTAGTGGAGTCAGTCATATATTAAAAAAGAGGAGCACTGCAAGGGAGCTAGGGGCCCACAGAGGGTAGGAGCAAGAACACAGAGGGGGGTGGAAATAAATTATAATAAAGGGCAAATACACGGCAGAAGAAAGAAAACCCAAAGGAGAAAGAAGAAAGAGGAAAGAGGGAGAAGGGGAAAAATAATCAGGTTAAGTCACGGGTGTTCTGAAGTTTGGAGCAATTAATAATGTAATGGGAGAGGAAGGCATCTACAGAGACAAAGCCACGACTAAGATTCATACAAGGAAAGTTGTGTATAAGGGATGATTCAACCAGACGGCGACTGTGAAAGTATGACGTAGGGTAGACAGTTTTAGCAGACCAATCAATACGATGACTGATCTCTGACATGACAGAAAAAGAGCATTGTTGGTGTCAGCAAGCCTAACACTACTTTTGTGCTCCCTAAGTCTGTCAGAAAGAAATCGGCCAGTTTCTCCAAAATACTGAAGAGGACAGGAGGAACAAGAAATAGAGTAGACACCAGGAGCATCTATATAGGGAGGAGAGGTATGAACTAGATTAGTGCGGAGAGTGTTAGTCTGGCGAAAAGTAAGTTTGATGTCTAAGGAACGAAGAGAGTTGTTGAGATTAGAGAGACCGGAAATGAAGGGAAGGCAGAGGACAGGAGAGTTCCCTGGAGTAGAGAGTATCGGAAATGGGAGTCACAAGCCAGAGCCGCAGAAAATAGGCTGTAGAAAGTTACAGGACTATTGCCCAGAGGAAACACATCTGAAGCAGGTACACCCTTACTGAACGAGGAGCCCAACGGACAGGAAGGAGACATGACTTATGCTAAGGCCCTATCAATCCTCCAAGCAGGACTGAGGAAGCAAGAGGGAAAGCTGTTAGGAGCAGAGATATCACTAAAGGAGGGTGGAGAGGGGGATAAGTCCCATGCAGAGGCACGACCATGCCACCAAGAGTTACAAGAAAATACAAGGAAGACAATGGCCATGTACAAACGGGACCCAGTGACAGAGAGGGAAAGGCAAAGGGAGGAGGAGAGGAAGAAGTCAGTGCTTATTCATGGGCTTCAGGAGAGCAAGGGGAGAACACAATGAAAAACGGCAGGAAGAAAAAACAGGAGATTGAAAACATCATCAAAATAATAGGCGAGGAAGACATGAGTGAGAAATCGGCAGGTCAAGCTGATTTTCATAACAGAAACGGTGTGAAACAGGATCCTTCAAGAGAAACCAAGACTGAAGGAATCGTCAACAAACAAGAGGGTGTTCCTAGACCAAGACAGAAAAAGAACAGAACAACAGCAGCTGAGGGAGAGGACACATAAGCGAGAGGGGCTAGGAAAAGAGACAAGGGCAAATTCAGCAGAGGACAACCAGAGCAGGGCAGAGCAATAAGCACAAGCACACAGAACCACCCACAGAACCCCACAACTAAACACGCTATCCCAACACAAACCACAATCCACACTTACATGCCCCACCCCTCACTACGCTGTAGAATACCACAGCACACTGACAGGTTCCCCACCCTCACAGACCCTCCAGAACACAGTGGTGGAGAAGAAACTTAAAGTATAATACACCAATGCTGATGGAATAAATAATAAGTGGGAGGAGTGGCAGGAAATAGTCAAAGAAGCCTTTAAGGACATCATAGCTCTCACAGAAACAAAGCTCACAGGAATAATAACAGATGCCATCTTTCCAATGGGCTTTCAGATCCTGAGGAAAGACAGAGGGAACAGAGGGGGTGGAGGAGTGGAACTGCTCATCAAAAACTGATGAGAGTTTGTCGAGCTGGAGAGACGAGACAGAGGAGAAGCAAGAGACTACATAATAGGAACACTTCAGTCTGAAGGTCCCAAGGTGGTAATTGCAGTGATGTATAACCCACCACAGAACAGCAGGAGGCCAAAGTAAGAGTATGATGAGAGTAACAGAGCAATGGTTGACACACTGACTAAAGTGGCCAGAAGGGCTCATGCGAGCAGGGCAAAGCTCCTGATCATGGGTGACCTCAACCACAAGGAAATCGACAGGGAAAACCAGGAGACACATGGGGGCCCAGAGACGTGGAGGGCTATGACGTACCAACACGTAAGGGACACTACCAGAGAGAGAGAGGAGATGATCAACCTGCAAGACTGGACCTTGTATTCACCTTGAGTAGTGCAGATATTGATGACATCACATAGGAAAGACCCCTCTGAGCCAGTGATTATGTGGATCTGAGCTTCGAATACAAATTAGATTTACAAGTGGAGAGGGAAGCAGGAAGGGCAGGATGAATGAAGCCAAACTACAAGAGAAGGAACTACACAAGCAGGAAGAATTTCCTGAACGGAGTTCAGTGGAGCAGAGAACTGGCAGGGAAGTCAGTAAACGAGATAATGGAATATGTGACACCAATATGAAAGAAAGCTGAAGAGAGTTTGTACCCAGGGGTAACAGAATTAACGAGAAGGCCAGGGTGAGCCCTTGGTTCACCCAAATGTGTAGAGAGGCCAAAACCAAGAGTGCTAGAGAATGTAAGAAGTATACAAGGTAAAGGACCCAGGAGAATAAGGAAAGAAGTCATTGAGCCATAAATGAATATGCACAGGTAAGAAGGGAAGCCCAACGGCAATACGAAAATGACATAGCAGCGAAAACCAAATCTGACGCTAAACTGTTGTGCAGCCACATCAGGAGGAGAACAACAGTCAAAGACCAGGTAATGAGGCTGAGGAAAGAAAGGAGGAGAGATCACAAGAAGCGACCGCGAAGTATGTGAGGAACTCAATATGAGATTCAAAGAAGTGTTCTCAGAGGAGACAAAAGGGACTCCAGGGTGACGGAGAGTTGGGCTACATCATCAAGTGTTGGACTCAAATACAACTGAGGAAGAAGTGAAGAGGCTGCTAAGCAAGCTAGATACCTCAAAGACGATTGGGCTGGATAACATATCTCCATGGGTCCTGAGAAAGGAAGCAGAGGCACTGTGTGTACCAGTAACAACAATCTTCAACACATCTATCGAAACAGGGCGACTACTGGAGGTATGGAAGACAGCAAATGTAGTCCCAAGTTTTGAAAAAGGAGACCGACACGAAGCATTAAACTATAGACCAGTGTCACTGACATGTATAGTTTGCAAAGTCATGGAAAAGATTATCAGGAGGAGAATGGACGGGAAATCTTGTCACAAACCTACTAGAGTTCTATGATAGGGTGACAGCAATAAGACTAGAGAGAGAGGGGGGTGGGTAGATTGCATTTTCTTGGACTGTAAGAAGGCGTTTGACACAGTCCCACACAAGAGATTAGTGCAAAAGTTGGAGGACCAGGCAGTCATAACAGGGAAGGCACTGCAATGAATCAAGGAATACCTGTCTCGAAGATAACAGCGGGTCATGGTACGTTGGGAGGCATCAGAGTGGGCGCCTGTGAAGAGCGGGATTCCACAGGGGTCAGTCCTAGGACCGGTGCTGTTTCTCGTATTTGTGAACGACATGACGGAAGGAATAGACTCCGAAGTGTCGCTGTTTGCAAATGATGTGAAGTTGATGAGAATAATTTAATCTGACGAGGACCAGGCAGGAGTGCAAAGGGATCTAGACATGCTGCAGGCCTGCTCCCGCAACTGGCTCCTGGAGTTCAACCCCACCAAGTGAAGACAGAGGAAGGACAAAGAAGACCGCAGATAGAGTACAATCTAGGGGGCAGAGACTACAAACCTCACTCAAGAAAAAAGGACCTTTTGTTGAGTATAACACCGGACACGTCTCCTGAGGCACACATTAACCAAATATCTGCTAGAGCATATGGGCGACTAGCAAACCTAAGAATACCTTTCCGACATCTCAGTAAGAAGTCGTTCAGGACTCTGTACACCGTGTATGTCAGGCCTATATTAGAGTATGCAGCACCAGTTTGGAACAAGTTTGCAACAAGACTTGTCCTGGAGTTAAGGGGCCTTTCCTACAAGGAGAGGTTAGGGGAAATTGACCTTGCGACACTGGAGGACAGGGGGAACATGATAATAGCATATAAAATACTGAGATGAATGGACAAGGTGGACAGAGATAAGAGGTTCCAGAGATAGGACAGCAACAAGAGGTCACAATTGGAAGTTGAAGACTCTGATGAGGCAAAGAGATGTTAGGAAGTATTTCTTCAGTAACAGAGTTGTCAGGCAGTGGAAGAGTCTGGAAAGTGAGTTGGAGGCAGGATCCATACATAGCTTTAAGAAGAGGTATGATAAAACTCACAGAGCAGGGAGTGAGTGACCCAGAAGCGAAGATGGAACGAACAATAGCTATGAGGAAATTCTCTCTGATAACCTGGAAATGTATTTCTAAAGATTATATTGAATTTCTCATGCTTGAACCTATG
>WNWK01031415.1:0-22720 GCA_009830355.1 Cherax destructor
TCTGGGATACACGAGCCATATTTGTACAATGAATGATCAGAAACGACAGAACGTCTGTGGAAGTAATTTGTTGAGTTTTAGTACTAGAAAATTTAAACCCATTAGTGGACCAATTTTTAACACGTTGACCGCATGCTAGAGAGAAACTACAATGAGGTGACAGTCAGCGACTGCACAAGCTATAGCAAAGTTATCACCATAGAACGATGACCAAATACTAAATGGAAGAACAGATGCCAAATCATTTATAGCAAGGAGAAAAATTGTTGTGCTCAGAACACATCCCTGGGGGACACCTTCAGGCAGCGAGGCATGTTTTAATGCGTTTTTTTTGTTTTTGTCCAATTTCAGTGAAATTTGATACTGTGATTTAACCAGCATTTGCAACCTACACACTGTCTTTGTATTGACTATGTTGCAAAATTTCAACATATTGCAAAATTCTATATTTGCATAAAACTCTCCCTCTACAAAATTAGTAAGATGTACAATCTTCTAGTCGATATCAGATGAAAGATAAAAAGCTAGATAATTTTTTTTTCAAAGTCTTTTGAGCGAAATGTCAATAAATTGCATTATAAAAAATGTTTATTTTTTTTTGAGAAAAAAAATCAATAAAAACAAAACGGTAAAACATATCGCAAATCAGAAATAAAATTTAATAGAACCATCATTCCTCAATAACGTGTGAAAAAATCAGGACACTCTTATAAATACTCTTTTCAAAAACTGAAAAATAATGTCAATAACTTACTCCTGAGTTACACACATTTATGTTTTATGTTTCTGTAAAACTCTAAGGTTATGGCATGCCAAATCTGAGCATGTTGCACACCTACATCTTTGTTGACAGCCCTCAGGCGACTGAGCAACAATCACTCTGCGCTCTTCAATTTAGTCCTCACAGAAGTTGCCATGTAGAGCATTTAGAATGAAACAATCATAAAAATCGTAATTTTCTGGAGTAAAAACAAAACAAAAAAACACTACCAACATGTCCTCTTGATGACAGCAAAAACAAAAAAATTTTTTTTTCTGAAAAACATACTTAGAAATATGATTGAAACAAGCTGATTGCATCAACCTGTTGCCTGAATTATGCACCATTTTTGGTAAGAAAGCATTTTTCTCCATAGTTTTTCAATTTCAATTTTCTTTATCCCTCGTAGGTCTTGCCTTGGCCCCTTCAGCTTAGACAAAGTCCGGGGAAAGCATATTATTAACCCGAACAAGGAAATGTCTCTCAATTAAGAAGTTCATAAGGATAAATGGTAGAGTGCCTTTGAGACCTAAGGAGTGGGCATGGGTCAAGATATTATACCTCCAAGTTGTGTCATATGCCTTCTCAAGGTCAAAAAAGATGGCGATAACTGATTGGTTATTGGCAAAGGCATTACGAACATACGTATACAAGCGTAGAAAGGGGTCAATGGTAGAACAGCCCTTATGAAAGCCATATTGACTAGTGGAGAAACTATTGTGTCTCTAAATACCACATCAAATGTCTATTTACCAGACGATCCATCACCTTGCAAACTGCACTGGTAGGAGCAATGGGACGATAGTGGGAGGCATCATGTCCCATAGAGTCATAAAAGGACAGCAAGGGCTGACTGATGTAAATGCTGTAGCATACGAATATGAATGTCATCAGTCCCAGCTGCCAATTGGCAGGCAGAGTGTGTTGCTTCCAGTTCCTGAAGTGTCAAAGGCACATAATAAGATTCTCATCTGACAGAAGAAAAGTTTAAGGGCTCTAACTCTCTGTCAGACTTTTAGGAAAGAAACGAAGGGTATAGATGGAGCTCCTGAGAGATAGGGACAAGATGATTACCAATTTCGGTGGCAACATCAAGAGGGTTTGCTATAGTGACACCGGAAACCTGAAGAACAGGAGCCGGGTCAGGAGAGTATTTACCACTCAGTTTCCGTACTTTTTTCGAGACTGCACTCATAGAGGAAGCCGATGTGACAGTAGAAACAATCCCGCCAGCAAGTACGTTTAGCGTTACGGATGACACGGCGGGCGACGGCTGTCTTCTGCTTAAAATCAAGGAGTCTCTCTGTGGTTCTATTGTACCGATACCTGCCCCACGCAGCACGTTTCAAACGTACTGCCCAAGCACAAGCAGGAGACCACCAAGGCACTCACTTCTAAGAATGCCTGCCTGAGGTTTGGGTTATAGAATGTGAAGCTGCGGTTAAAATTGAAGTCGAGAAGAGGTGTAAAAGCTAATCAATGGAGGACGAAGAAGGATCCTCACTAAAAGCAGTCTGACGTGAGTAAAGGTCCCACTTCGCTCGGTCAAATTGCCAATGTGGGTTACGAGGAGGTGGTGAATATGAAGAAGTAAGGATGACTGGAAAAATTATCGCTGTCATGCAAGTCCGGGAGGACAGACCAGGTGAAGTCTAGAAAGAGCAAACCGAGGGATCGATGCAAGATAGAGAATGAGTACGAGGATCAAAATGGGTTGGAGTACCCGTATTTAAAACATGGAGGGGGAGAGAAGCGAGAAAAGCCTCCAATTGAATGCCATGGGAGTCACAGTGAGACCCCCCTCCCAGAGGAAATGGTGGGCATTAAAATCACAAAGTAACAGAAGTGATGGCGGTAAGGAAGTAACCAGAAATACAACATCTGAGATAGATAATGTCCGAGAAGGAGAGAGATACAAATAACAGATTGTATACCACTTATGCAAGTGGATGCGGTCTGCAGTGTAATGCAGCGAAGTATGAACAAAGAGCTGATGGTATGGAATACCAGTGCGAATAAGAAGTGCACTTTCATTAAAGGTTCCATCGGGAAAAGGATCCAATGAATATAATAAATCATAGCCCAAGATGGGATGGATAACAGCGAAGCGTAATTTGGGTTCTTGTAAACAAACACAAACAGGGAAAAACTGGAAGAGCAACACCTGAAGCTCACCCCGGTTACCTCTGATGCAGCGGATATTCTACTGTAAATAAGCCATGATTTGTAAAGAGAAAGATATAAGAAATCTGTATGTAAACGTATCTTCGGACAAGAAGCATTAGAAAAACCCACATGTGGCTGCTGCGGAAAACGTTCAAGCAACGAAGAAATGGGACACTGCGAAGAAAGGAGTTGTGCAGATGGAGAAGAGGGAAGAGGAGGAACAGGAGGTGGATCGGTGTCCATCAATGGTCTAGTCTCATCAATATATTCTGAGATAGCTTCAAGTGTTTCGGAAGACAAGGACGCTGTGTGGGAGACAATATTGGAGATGGAAGGAGGATGTGAGTAAATATTGTGGTGACAATGGACTGTACCAAAGTAGGGGGGCACGAAGGGGTAGAGGGAATTGGAGAAGAAGGTTGGGAGGGGACAGGAGAGGAAGCAACCTGGGAGGGGGCAGAAGAGGAAGAAACTTTGGAGGGGACAGGGAAAGAAGGTACAACACAAGGAGGAGGGTGAACCTCCACACTTGTAACAGAGCCAATTAGAGGTGAAGAACCAGGTACAGAGACCGAAGAGGAAAAATGTGGAGGTAGAAGAAGGGAAGGAGAGGTTAAAGGAGATTTGAGCAATGGGGAGGAAATGTTGTACGAGGAAATGTAGACACCGGAACTTGTGACTGAGAAGGAGAAGTAGTGAGAACAAAATGAGATGTTTAGGTAGGGACCTCTGAGTCCAGGACAGCAAAAGAATTAGAGACAGGGGTGACTGTGGAAGGGGTGACCACAGAGGAGGCTACAGAAGTTGGGACCCCAGTAGTGGGGGGACGTTCAGTATCACGAGAATAAGAAATATGTGGAAGTCTCCCTTGGAGGCGTAGATGAGAGACTGCCATAGCATAGGGAAAACCTTCTGCCTCTTTGAGACAACGAATTTCACATTCATTTAAGTAAACTTGGCAATGGCGAGAGTAAGATGGGTGGGCCTCATGACAATTAAGGCAAGAGGAAGGTAGACTACAAGATGTATTGGTATGGTCATCGGCACCACAGACTGGGCATTCGGCTATGGACCTGCAATATTTTGCTGGATGACCAAAACGCCAGCAATTTCTACACTGTTGCAGATTAGGGATCACCTTTCGAACTTGTAAACAGTGTCCCGCTATATAAACAGAGGAAGGAAGCTCACGGCAGTCGAAAGTTAAGCGAGCTACATTGCAAGGGTATTATCTTCGCCTGCGGGCAGGGAGGACATAAGTATCTACTTTGAGGATTGGGAGATCTTGGAGTTCTAGCTGTTCCAGAATGTCATCGCCACATGTCTGGAAATTCTGTTGGACAATGGTATGGGGCAGAATGACAGTACCACTACAAGAATTGAGGGAATGATGTTTTATCAATATAGTTACAGGAATATTATCGATAGCTGTAAGGAGAGAAAGATTGTGAGCTTGGTAAGCATTCTGGACAGTGATGATGCATGTACCGCTCTTGAGAGCATGAAAGGATATATCTCTACCAACATGGCATAGGAGCGCCTTGCCAATACTATGATCGGAAAGATAGACAGTAGAGGATGTCGGTGGTAAAGTAAAAAACTTAGTCCATTGTGTATTTTGAAACAAAGCGTGGAAAGGGAGTGTGTGACGGGCCGGTCATTTCTGAGTAGAATGAGAAGGAAGTGAAGAAGTATCATTAGGTAATTGTCGTGGGAGTTTAGGTGTGGGACCGGAATTGGTCCGACGTGGGACGGGCGAGCGATTCGAAAATTGCCACACACAATAGAGGGAAAAGCCGGAAGCATAGTCAAAGAAGAGTGGAGGTCAGACTTATTGAAGGAGTCAGTCGAAATCCCGGTACCTGAAGCAGGTGACGAAACGGCACCAGCAAGAGGTACAGGGGTATTAGAAATGTCCAAAGAGTGGTCGAATAACGAGGCAGGGTCGGAACAGGGTGCGGTATCAGAAAGGCACCCGGGGGTAGCAGGTTCATGGATTGGGAACTCCATGGTTAGGTTACTTCTTTCTTTTTGTTTTTTAGAAAAAAAAAATAAAATAAAAATAAAAAAAAAAATAAAAAAAGGGGAGAACATGGAGGAATAGCTCCTAGGAGGAATGAAAGGGCCATAAATCTCCTTCGGCGCCCAACAGGACTTCAGCACCACAAGTAGTGCAGATGCGGCATGGAACTCGCATGGAACCCTACCCTTCATGCCAGTAAACGGGCAATCCGGGATAGCAATTTCACATCCGCTGAGCCACCTCGGTGGACAAAAGAGAGGGCGGCTTATCACCCGCCACAAAGCATACTTCCTTTGGCCACCACCCTCGGAATCCGAAAGGCAGCCTCCAGAGATACACCCGTCACCAGAAAGACACCCAAAGCCACCCCCCGGGAGACCGGAGAGAGATCAGGACATCCCCAGGCGATCTAGAATCCACAGCAAACTACACCACTGCCAAGAACCTTAACAATTCAAATTCAAATTCAAATTCTTTATTTCAAGTAATATACAAGGTGGGGTGTACTTATAATTATACATTTTATGAAGTAGATATTACAAGATGGCCAATAATATGCCTAGGTAAGCCTAGGCTTTTCAGGCAGTCTTATGATAGGTCTTACTCAATAGCGACACAATGATTATACAGATAGTAAGGTTAGGTAATTGTAGTGATTAACTAGGTTTACAAAATTGAGGTACTGGAATTTAAATATTTAAGAATTTAACAATTAGTTTAAGAATTTAACAATTAGTTTATATATTAATGGTAAAGGTGATGTATTGGCATACACTATCATACATAGTGTATGAAGCAATAGTTGTATTAGAATTTTGGTTAGTCCTGTGCAAATCTAGGGGAATCACAGATATCAATAAGTGTATTTTGCTGTGGATATGTGCAAGATAAAGTAGTTTTCATGTGGTTAGCTACCGGTTGGGTGCGTAAGTGAGATAAGATGTTTTTTAATGGTGCTTTTGAAAATGGAGGTTGTGTCTTCAGTTCTCGAGTTTTCAGGCAGGGAGTTCCAGATTTTAGGCCCTTTTATGCGCATTAAATTTTTGTATAGATTTAGTCGGACTCGGGAATGTCAAAGAGATGTTTATGTCTGGTATTATGCCTATGGCTCCTGTCACAACTGTCAAGAAAGTGTTTTAGCTCAGGGTTAAAGTTGGAATTAATGGTTCTATAAATGTAGATAGCAGAGTAGTAAGTATGGATGTTCTGAACATTGGGTTGAAGTGATGGGAATAAGTATTGGTGAATCATCTTTATAAGGAATTGGAGGGGAAAGAAATACATCGTGTGCCGTCGGGTAAGGGACGCCACACGATGTCGCCATGATGGAAAAGTAACGGGATATCATTTCCATCTCGATTCATCGGTTTCGAACCTCAACAGAACGACTGATAATGAGTGTAAACCAGTGAAACATTAAATCGTCATGTGAACTAAAGAGAATTGGGTGATGTTAATATCACGATAGAGAATGTTTGCAGTGATACTCGGCAACATTATCCTAATGACCGCATGTTGACCTCACGATTCTGTCTCGAGAATTGTAGAGGTGTCAAGAAGTCAATACTTTTATATCGAGCCGACCCCAACAACATTATCATCTTGCTGGGAGAATTGAGTTTACCGGCAAGACAACGAGAATCGTCGGAGGAAGACGAATGAGACGACTGTCTCCTCCCCACAGTAAGTATCTTTGTTGTTGTAGCTGTTACATTGCCAGTTGTATGGGTTGCAATGATGAATTCTTACTGTGGCTATCAACGATCTCCAATGAACAACAATGACACTGGGTGAGTGATGGTTTAACAACGTGTGTACTCTCTTCCTTCTCTTTCTAATCAGTCCAATACTAAAATATACAGTCCACAACCATTATTGTATCGTACGTACTAGTGCGATCTATTGTAATTTATTATAACTGGTCCAGATCGGACGTGGGTCTAGAGTGTGAGAATATCGAAGGGAGCCGTCGTAAATATTAGTCGGTCACCTCCCGTTGAGATTATCTGTTTGTAAGTGGCGGTGAAGTCCATACAGGTAGTCTCACAATTCCCCACAATAGTTGTAGGCTATTGAAAGGCAGAGTAACAATAACAAGTGTACCCTCCACGGCCCAGCTCAACAACAACAACACAGCTATAATATTTAATCCTCTCACTGCTCCCAACACCTTACACTGTACTCACCTAATTGTGGTTGCAGGGGTCGAGACTCAGCTCCTGTTAGTTACCATTTTGTCCTAGGCACATGTCAATTAGACACTAGGTCTGTTGTATATATGTGTGTGTGTATGTGTATGTAAGTCCTGTGTTAGTCGACTGGTGTGGGTTGCATCCCGGGACAAAGTTAACCTAATTTGCCTGAAATGCTCTGCATAACAAGCTGCTTTCTGTACAATAGCATGTCATTGATGTCAGCTAGGCCTGTATACCTTGTACATGTACTTGCAGAAATAAAGATAAAATAATAATAATAATAATAATATTGTTATTATTATTATAGTTTGAGGCATACATAGGTACAATTATCATACATAGTGTAAATTACCTAGGATAAGCCCAAAAAGCTGGATAGACAACTATACTGGGTTATCCTGGTTGCCTAATATTCAGGGTTAAAAATTCGAACAAATCTTATGTCATCATATCATATAGAAATAATGGAAAAAAAGTCACTCTGTCTGACTTTTTTTGGGTTATCCTAGGTTCTCTACACATATGCTGCTATGTATGATAATCTATGTATCAGTGTTAACCTGAATAAACTTACTTAGAAATGCCTCAATGAAAAGTGAGAAATTTATTCTAGTTAGCCATTTAATAGAGCATAAAAAATAGTTTCTGTTTCAATTAGTTTATAGAAAACGAATATTTAGCCGTATCTTGCGTAAAACTAATTAAACCTTAATATATAATAATAATAATAATAATAATATATTTACTACAAGTACATGTACATGGTATACAGACCTAGCTGACATCAATTACATACTACTACATAGAAAGCCCCTTGTTGTGCAGAGCATTTCGGGCAAATTAGGCCCTTGTCCCAGGATGCGACCCACACCAGTCGACTAACACCCAGGTACCCATTTTACCGGTGGGTGAACATAGACAACCGGTGTAAAGAAACACGCTCAACGTTTATGCCTATTTATGCCTATCCCTAGAGAGGTCTTACAGATTATATATGGAAAGAAGCAGACAGGAGTACTTCCCTGTGAGGCGTAGAAAATTGAATATATCATCTAGTCCCCAATATGGCTTTTTGAGAAGCCCACATAATAATGATAATAATAATAACAACAATAATAATAAAATAATAATAATGATCCCTGTTTCTACAAGTACATGTACAAGGTATACTGTACTAGCTGACATCAATGACATACTACTATGTATATAGAAAACCGCTTGTTATGCTGAGCATTTCGGTCAAATTAGGTCAATTTTGTCCCCCAGGATGCGACCCACACCAGTCGACTAACACCCAAGTATCAATTTTACTGATAGGTGAACATGGACAGCAGGTGGCTTAAGGAAACACGTCTTAATGTTTCCACCCGCACAGGGGATCGACCCCCGGTCATCAATGCGAGTTGAGTGCAGAATTAACACCTAACTTGAATTAGTGTTGCCTCTATCAGCCGTGGTTCCCACCTGCCCCTGAGTGAAAAACCTTAGTGAGGATATGTCATGGTAAAATAAACACATATGTAGTATAAGTTTAGTTAGTTTAATATCTTTATTATGCACCTCATACCCATCCTGTGGGCGTTAGTCAAAAGATTACAGAGGTACATAATGGGTCCAGGGACTGGGCCATAAAGTTGTGATCAGGCCTCATGTTGGATCAGAGCCTGATCAACCAGGCTGTTACTGCTGGCCGCACGCAGTCCAACGTACGAAACACAACCTGGCTGGTCAGGTACCGACCTTAGGTGCCTGTCCAGTGCCTGCTTGAAGACAGCCAGGGTTTGTTTGTAATCCCCCTGATGTATGCTGGGAGGCAGTTGAACAGTCTTGGGCCCCTGACACTTATTGTATTGTCTCTCAACGTGCTAGTGGCACCCCCTGCTTTTCATTGGGGGGATGTTACATCGCCTGCCGAGTCTTTTGCTTTCGTAGGGAGTGACCCTAGTGTGCAAGTTTGGTACTAATCCCTCGAGAATTTTCCACGTGTATATAATAATGTATCTCTCTCGCCTGCGTTCTAGGGAGTACAGGTTTAGGAACTTCAAGCGTTCCCAGTAATTTAGGTGGTTTATCGCAGTTATGCGTGCCATGAAGGTTCTCTGCACATTTTCTAGATCGGCAATTTCACCCGCCTTGAAAGGTGCAGTTAGTGTGCAGCAATATTCCAGCCTAGATAGAACAAGCGACCTGAAAAGTGTCAACATGGGCTTGGTATCCCTGGTTTTGAAGGTTCTCATTATCCATCCTGTCATTTTTCTAGCAGATACGATTGCTACGGTGTTATGGTCCTTGAAGGTGAGATCCTCTGACATGATCACTCCCAGGTCTTTGACATTAGTTTTTCGCTCTATTGTGTGGTTGGAATTTGTTTTGTACTCTGATGAAATTTTAATTTCTTCACGTTTTCCATATCTGAGTAATTGAAATTTCTCATCATTGAACTTCATATTGTTTTCTGCAGCCCATTTAAAGATTTGGTTTATGTCTACTTGGAGTCTTGCAGTGTCTTCAACGGTGGACACTGTCATACAGATTCGGGTGTCATCTGCAAAGGAAGACACGGCACTGTGGCTTATATCCCTGTCTATGTCCGATATGAGGATGAGGAACAGGATGGGAGCGAGTACTGTGCCTTGTGGAACAGAGCTTTTCACTGTAGCCGCCTCAGACTTTACTCTTGTAGTCGCTCTTTGTGTTCTACTTGTTAGGAAATTATAGATCCATATACCCACTTTTCCTGTTATTCCTTTATCACGCATTTTGTGTGCTATTACACCATGGTCACACTTGTCAAAGACTTTTGCAAAGTCTGTGTAAATAACATCTGCATTTTGTTTGTCTTCTAGAGCATCCAGAACCTTGTCGTAGTGGTCCAGTAGTTGGGACAGACAGGAGCGACCTGCTCTAAACCCATGCTGCTCTGGGTTGTGTAATTGATGGGTATCTAGATGAGTGGCGATCTTGCTTCTTAGAACCCTTTCAAAGATTTTTATGATATGGGACGTTAGCGCTATTGGTCTGTAGTTCTTTGCTATTGCTTTACTGCTCCCTTTGTGGAGTGGGGCTATGTCTGTTGTTTTTAGTAACTGCGGGACGACCCCAGTGTCCATGCTCCCTCTCCATAGGATGTTAAAAACACGTGATAGGGGCTTCTTGCAGTTCTTGATGAACACGGAGTTCCATGAGTCTGGGCCTGGAGCAGAGTGCATGGGCATGTCATTTATTGCGTTTTCGAAGTCATTTGGCGTCAGGGTAATGTCAGAGAGGCATGCATCTGCCAAGTTCTGTGGCACTCTCATAAAAAAATTCATTTAGGTCTTCGACTTTCAGTCTGGTTAGCGGCTCGCTAAAAACTGAGTCATACTGGGACTTTAGTAACTCACTCATTTCCTTGCTGTCATCTGTGTAGGACCCATCCCGTTTAAGTAGGGGCCCAATACTGGATGTTGTTCTCGACTTTGATTTGGCATAAGAAAAAAAATACTTTGGGTTTCTTTCAATTTTATTTATGGCTTTTAGTTCTTCCTGCGTTTCTTGATTCCTGTATGATTCCTTTAGTTTTAATTCGATGTTTGCTATTTCTCTGACCAGCGTCCCCCTACGTATTTCAGAAATATTGGCCTCTTGTAGTCGCTCCGTTATTCTCTGCCTTCGCCTGTATAGGCGTTTACATCTTCTTTTCCTTAAGGGAATTTGCCTTGAGCAAACCTCAAGTACCACAGAGTTAATTTGTTCTAGACATAGGTTAGGATCCGTGATGCGTAGGCTATCTTCCCAGTTTATATCATTTAGGACTTGGTTTACTTGGTCCCACCTTATGTTTTTGTTACTGAAGTTGAATTTGGAGAAGGCTCTTTCGCGGCTGATCATATTTTGTCGATCTGGGGCTCCCCGCATACATGTCTGGACCTCTATTATGTTGTGATCTGAGTATATTGTTTTTGATATGATGACATTTCGTATCAGATCATCATTGTTGGTGAAGATGAGGTCCAGCGTATTCTCTAATCTTGTAGGCTTTACTATTTGCTGGTTTAAGGTGAATTGGTGCAGAGATTTAAAAGTTCATGTGTGTGCGAGTTTTCATCTGAGCTGCCTCCTGGTGTTATCTCTGCTACCACATTGTTTGCAATATTCTTCCATTTTAGGTGCCTTAGGTTGAAATCCCCCAGGAGCAAGATGTTGGGGCAGGAGCTGGAAGATTTTCCAGACAGTGGTCAATTTTCAGAAGCTGTTCCTGGAATTGTTGGGAAGTTGCATCCGGAGGCTTGTATACAACTACGATGACCAGGTTTTGATTCTCGATCTTTATTGCTAATACTTCAACTACATCATTTAGTAGTTCTGAACATATAAGTGACTCTGTGATATACAGACCAACCCCCCCTTTTTGCCTGTTCACTCTGTCATATCTGTATAGGTTGTAGCCCGGGATCCATATTTCATTGTCCAAGTGATCTCTTATGTGGGTCTCTGTGAACGCCGCAAACATAGCATTTGACTCTGTAAGCAGTCCACGGATGTAAGGTATCTTGTTGTGTGTTGCTGGCTTTAGACCCTGTATATTTGCAAAGATGAATGTCGTTGGATTGGTGGTATGGTGGGGGGTTTTTTTCCTGGCACTAATATCTGTTGTGTTGGAGTGGAGGCCATTGACTGTGATTCCACTCCAGAAATTATTGCAGTTGGTGTACGATTTCTGTCATTTCCTGCCATCTTTTTTTTCTTCCTGGCACTAAAAAACCTCTGTCTCCGGAGTGGCTGTGGCTACCCAGATTTTGCCATGGTCTGGATGTTCTGTGTCGCCTCGTACCCTTTAGGTGGTATGCCTGGCAATATAAGTTAAAGCACTGTCTTTCCTGAACTGATGTGTGGCACATTTCAGGGTGGAAAAGCTTACAGGACGGGAGGTTGCATTTTCCTGTTTTCATATGGGCACGGCATTTTCTGGGGTGATCATAATTGCATGTCCCATCTGTTTTCCCAGATATTCCATGCCTGCAGATACCAAGTGCATAATATTCACATAGGCCTGGTTTCCGTTTGCCCTGTTTTTTTGTGACTGTGTTCCCCATTGTATTCCCTATTGGTGGGTGTGTTCCTGTCTCGTTTCTATCTTCGGCACTAGTGCTAATAATGGAGCCTTCATCAGTTTCTGGTAATTTATCTTCAGTATTTCCCTGGGCATCCCCCTGTTTACTATCTACCGTGGTATTGCTAGTTTGTAACATTGGTTTTTGGGTGTCCTTGTTTACACCTGTTTCCCCACTGGAGCTCCTGTCCCCTTCAGGTCACCATCATTTATTTCTCCATTTTTACAGTTACTGTCTACCAGGTCACCATCTGTACCAAGGGCGATAGCACCATCTGGCCCAGATTTTTTATTTTCCCAACTGTTATAGAGTGCTGTCATGTTTTTTTATGAAGGGCAATTTGATGTTGTCATCTTTTAACATCAATGTGATTTTATTCCACAGTTCGGTCTCATTTGGGCATACCCAAAAACACTTCCCTGGTTTAATATCTCGTGTAGTTAGTTTCTGAATGCTAGCACAAGGGGCGTGGCTCCATTTACCACAGAAGTTGCATGTAATCCATACAGTGGAACGTTTGTTTGTTTGGTTGCATATTACACAGGATTTCATAATTGATTTTGTTGGTTGTTTTACTGTATATCCTACGAATAGCTTCCCTGAAGTGGTGATCCGTCTATTTGTATCATATCTATTTTATTTGCATGTGTAAGTGTTTGGAAAATCTTACCGCTTTAAGTTATTGTTATTGTTTGGGTGTTTGATAAGGTAATGAATCATATAAGTAATGTGATCCTTTATTGACAACGTTTCGCCCACGCAGTGGCTTTTCGAGTCACAAACAGGATCACATTATACTGCTTATATGTTTATTTTTCCATTGTGTGGTATTACCATTTATTTCCAGGGTATGTCATAAATGGTGTAGAACACAGATGAGTGAAACAATAATAATAATATAATAATATCTTTATTTCTACAAGTACATGTACAAGGTATACAGGCCTAGCTGACATCAATGACATACTACTATATAGAAAGCCGCTTGTTATGCAGAGCATTTCTGGCAATTTTGTTCCAAGATGCGACCCACACCAGTCGACTAACATCCAAGTACCCATTTTATACTGATGGATATTGTGGAAACGTTTCGCCAGCCAGTGGCTTCATCAGTCCAATTCAGGGAAGAACGGTGAAAGAAAACGATGCGTTTGAGGTAATCAGTCCCTCAGTTTAGAGATGATGTGTTGAATAAAGAATACCCAAATGTTGCACAGTTGTCTCATTCTTTAACATGTCAGTTTAATAAACCATTTACATTTCTGGTAGATGAGTAAGACATGTGCAAGAGTTAGGTATCTTTATTCTGAAACATTGCGCCTATACAGAAGGCTTCTTCAGTTGAATACAGAGGAGGCAGCAGCCGTGGAGATGTAGAGTCGATGCAATCAGTCCATCACCCTCGAAAATGTGGTTTCGAGGTAGTCAGTCTCTCAAACTGGAGAAGAGTTCTGCTACGTAGTCTGCAACAATGCGAAGCTGAAGCATCAGAATGGAGAATGGTTGGATTTGAGAGGCACCTACCCAATAGACGTGCTACACTGCCTCTCATGTATTACATTCTTGCTTCCACTAGTGGTGTCTGCCTCACCTTTTCCAATAAGTCTTCATTCTGATTCTCCAGCTTCACATTTTTAATAACGTTGGTAGAATTACTGACAATATGTTATGTAAATGGACACACATGCGACTAATATGACATCTGTGGCAACGTTTCGCTCTCCAGACTATGCAGCAGACTCTTCTCTAGGCTGAGGGACTCACCTCATCGAGGGTAATGGACTGATTTCATTGTCTCTACATCTCCACTGTTGCTGCTTCCTCTGTATTCGACTGATGAAGCCTACTGTGTAGGAGAAACGTTTCGGAATGAAGATACCTAACTGCTTCACTCATTTTTTACTCGTCTTCTTGTCGGTATTTTGTACCGACAAGTATTGTATACCGACAAGTATTGTATAACGACACGTATTGTATACCGACACGTATATAATACTTGCATCTTATTTCTAAATATAAGATACAAAAACACTAAAAGTTTGAAGCAACTCAGAAAAGTCGTTTTAAAAATATTGCATAAAAATCTTGGAGGAAGAATAAAAAAATTATATAAAATTCCGACGACCACTGTAAATATTCCCTTTCCCAGCCCTTCTAGGGCAGGGTAGGTGCCAAGGCTAGAGCTTGCTACCATCTGCAGCTCGCAAGCCTGCCCTTCCTGTCAGCCTCCTTGGGGCGGGGAAGGTGGCAGACCAGAGAGGCCTAGCATCTATCTACCACCTGCCTCGTGCTGGTGGGAATGTGGCTAGGCCTGGGACCAGTTGATCCCGCCGCTGAGGGGTGGTCCCCTCCCATGGGAGACGTAGGTCTCTGATACTCCCACGCCAGGGAGCCGGAGCCGGGTCGCCATCTGGTAATAAGACCCGGGCCGGGAGAATTCCCGGTAAATCAACACCTCCTCCTCCTCCCTTTCAGGAAAATGGTTTTAATTGACCATAATTTTTAAAGGGGTGGACCGGTTAGCCGGCGGAAGGCCTCGGTCAGATGACCAAAAGCTCCAACGGCAGGTCATCATCTGACTAAGACCCGCGTCAGGAAACACTTGTCCTGTTTCCTGACGAACCTTACCTAACCTAACCTTCCCTTTCAGGGATGGAAGGAAGGGGAGGATACCTAACAAGGAAAAGCTGCCAAGAATCGATAACTATTTTTGAATGTTATAATGCAAACTGGTACGTTGAAGACAATTGTGCAACATTTGAAAATCGTTATTGAAGAAATGTTTCCCCAGCAGTGGCTTCTTCAGTCCAATACGTGAATGAGGTAATCCGTCCCTCAGCCTTGAGATTGAGGGACTGGTTACCTCATTCACCGTTTATCTCTGTATTGGACTGAAGAAGCCACTGGCTGGGGAAACGTTTCTTCAATGAAGATTTCCAGTGTTGCATAAGTATTTCATTCTTCAACTTGTTGATTTTCTAAACCACTCCATCTCAAACTGGAATGTCTTGGATGATTTTATAGTAAGATTAAGAATACTATTAAATAAATGGGAAGGATGATATCGTTGTCACCATGGATGATATCGTTGTCACCATGGATGATACCGTTGTCACCATGGATGATACCGTTGTCACCATGGATGATACCGTTGTCACCATGGATGATACCGTTGTCACCATGGATGATACCGTTGTCACCATGGATGATACCGTTGTCACCTATGGTTTTGGTGGTGATTGCCCCTAAATATAAGTGCCGGGAAATGATAAAGTACAAGACGATTTTGCTTTTACTGAGAGGATTCCAAAGTATTTGTTAAATTCCTTAGGAGGAGGAGGAGGATGCAAGGATGCAGGTGGCGAGTATGAATGCGGGGCAGGCATATTAATGCAAATTAATTTATAACTGACAATTTCCTGGAATCTTTGGAATGAAGGAGGGAAAGGGAAGCCTCAGTCTCTCATGATCAAAATTAAGCGCACGATTCTGCTGTGCGTAGCACACTAAGTCGAATGATGCAATGCACGAGATTAGGGTCTAAAATTACGAAGTCGAACGAGATATTACACGTGTGCAGGTGAACGTTCGTTTTAAAGCAAAACTAAGAATGCAGGAATGTGTGCAGGTGCGCTTTTACGAATGAGGCAGAGCATTGTAATTAGTAGATCAGTGGAGATAAGGGGAGAAAGGATGAGGTTACTTTGGTACCGGAATATGTGAAGGGTTCCATGCTGCTTGTGAATGATGCACAGATTCGAAAGCAATAACTTTCCAAAGAGATAAAGGTCTCATGTATGTAAATTAAAAGTTTAGGTTGGGAGGCAAGGTAAGGTCGATGCCACTGAACTTGTAATATTGTCACCGAGCTGGGAAAGACGCACACAGAAAAGACGCACACAGGAAAGACGCAAGCAACGGAATATAGTAATTTTTTTGATGAATCTCCAGCTACAATATGTGTTTCATAAAGGGCAAGTGATAAGAGCGGTAATTTATACAAAGGCTTAGTATGAGTCAAACTAGACGTGTTTACGGCAGCTATGTTGCAGAGACTTCGCCGCAGTAATCAGCTATGTATGGCATTCACGTGAACGGTTAGCTGGGTAAGTGGTTTCGTAAACAACAAAGCTAAGGTATCAGAGTAGATATTTGAATTGCGTAAACATTCGTTGTGTGAATATTTTAAAGTTGTACATCATAAGAAAGTCCTTGAGGGCAGGTTAATTCACGTGGATGAAATGCTCTAAAGGTTTTCAGGTAAGAAATTAAAATAATGTTTTTTTTTGACGGGGAGAGGGTGGGGGGTATTTTTCGTAACCCTTTTCGCTTTTCCAGGGAAAGGGTTACGAAAAAACAAAACTTCTTAACTTCTTAGTAAACAGAATATAATCGACAGAGGTCACAAAATTTCCAGTGTACAACTCGATGGCCATTTAGAAGTGGGTTGTGCTTCTAAATCAGGGCTCGAACTTAGCGTCAGCTAAGCTATAGCTTAGGGTCTCAAGATAGTTGGGTAACTCAGAATATTTACTTCCTTTATATTTTACTGTTGCCTCAGAAGATCAAAGTCCGACCTTGTTCATAACAGAAGAGACTAAGTATAGGAATTCTTTCAAGAGAGAGATAGCATTCAACAGAATGGTTGTGCAGGAGGAGAGGATATTTTGCAAGGAAAGCTTCATTTTTTGTGAAAGGAACGATGAGGTTCAAATCTGTTGGAATCTGGAAGGCTTCTAAGGAAGAGGTTGGTGGCTATGCTTTTATTTAACACATCGGCCGTTTCCACTGAGGCAAGGTGACTTAAAAATGAAGAAAATAACTTATCATCACTCACTCCATCACTGTGTTACCAGAGGCATGCCTATAATACAGATAAAAAACTGCAACATACCTTTATCTCTCCTCAGATGGCAGACATTGTATTTCCCACCTCCAGGACTTAAGTCCGGCTAACTAGTTTTCCCGAATTCCTTTGTAAATGTTACTTCGTTCACACTCCAACGCCACGTTAATCATAAAAACCATTTACCTCCACTCACTACTATATAACACACGCATGCTTGCTGGAAGTCTAAGCCCCTCGCACACAAAACCTATTTACCCCCTCCCCCTTCCTGGGACAACCCTACACCGCCTTCCTTCCACTACAGATTTATATGCCTTCCAGTCATTCTATTTTGTTCCATCCTTTCTAAATGTCCGAACTACATCAACATCCACACTTCAATCATCTGGATAAACTTTTTGTATTATCCAGACAACGGATTCTCCAACATTCACCACCCATGCTTCACTCCCATATAAGAGCATTGGTACACTATACTCCTATACATTCCCCTCTTTGCTTCCTTGAATAACGTTCTTTGTCTCCAGGCACCACTCACCTTTTTCCCCTCGTCAGTTCTATAGTTTACCTCGTCTTTAATAAACCCATCTGCTGACAAATCCATTCACAAATATCTGAACACATTCACTTCCTTCATACTCCCTCCATTTAATCTGATATCTAAGCTTTTACTACCTAATTTTTTTGTCCTCATCACTTTGCTCTTTCCTATGTTCACTTTTAATTTCCTTCATTTACATACCCTCCCAAATCCGTCCACCAACCTCTGCAGCTTCTCTTCAGAAACTCCCAAAAGCACAGTGTCATCAACAAAAAGCAACTGTGATAACTCCCACTTTGTGTACATTCTTTATTTTTTAATCCCACACCTCTTGCCAACACCCGAGTATTCTCTTCTCTTACAACCCCATCTTTAAATATATTGAGCAACCATGGTAACATCACGCATCTTTGTCTGAGACTTATTATATATTCTAACCACTACTACCGCCACACCTGACGCAACGTAAGCTAGTGCACGAGCCAGTAGTGCCTCCAGAACCTGAACGCAGAGCAAGCTGGTGCACCAGTTAATACCTACCCAGCATCCGACACAAAGGTTCTGCACCAGCCACTTGCACCCCACAATCAAACACAGAGTTAGCTAGTGCACCAGCCACTTGCACCCCCGTACATGACGCAGAGTAAGCTTAAGCCCAAGCCACTACTACCTCAGCACCTGACGAAGAGTAAGCTGGTGCACTAGAACAGTGACTGAGCCAAGGGAGACTTAAAAAGGTCTTAAGCCCTCATAATTTTCTTCAGCCTAAGGAAGCTGAAGAAATTTATAAGTAATAATTTATAACTGAATAAGTGATAATTTTTATGCTGCGATGAAAATTATCACTTATTCAGCTTATTCTTACGTGTAAAATCTACACCAACACCAGATGTTCATTTAAGAACTTAAGAATGGAGGAACACAGTAGATGCTTATTGACTAATTGTTAGGTATGAGGACACATATGCAACTAATGAAACCTTTTATTGAGGCAAAGTTTCGCTCTCCAGAAGCCTTGTCAAGCCTGACAAAGTACCTGGAGGGCAAAACGTTGTCGCAGGAGAATATCTCAGATGAACATGTGTCCTGTTACCTAACATCCTGAGACTAATTCTAGAACCATTATTACAACAGGTTTATTCTCCCAATACTACGATTACCTAACCTGTTTACCTTTATTAGTAGGTACTGAAAAACCTTTGTGTCTAATTCCTAATCACCTAACTTCACTTACTCTGCTGCTAATTAATCACAAGTGACTCCAAGACAACTTTCTCTCACCTCAGGATCTCTTTCCAGACTGTATAAATACCCAAGTTATGTCCTCTGCGTGAGGTTATAAATGCCTGGTGGACGAAATGCCTTCACAATAAAATATTATAAACAGAATTGCATCTTATTTACATACTATCATTATACACTGCCGTTTTAGTGCCCTACTAGTTATTAGACATAAAATGGCCTTGTCGAACTACTTGTTATGCTGACAATTTGACAATGAAACTTACTAGACATCATGAAAACTTCAAATGCACACTGAGTAACAAGAGCTAGAGCCCTATACAGTATCGCCGATATGTTATATTATTCATAATCGCTCTTTCAGTGATGAAGACTTTACTGCAAATCACTAAGTCACTGTCTGACTACTTTCACTCCCTTTACCTCTAACTGGCATCTACTGTGGATCTTGTTAAGTCAGTTCTGTTAGCCAAGTCATTTACAGGTGATTGTTGTTAATTCTCAACTTGGATATCGTCAGATAATGACCACTTCTCGTGAATTCTGAGCACATCCTTATTCTCCTGTCATAGACATGTTAGTCTACTAATTAAAGAGGCAGTTTTCAAAGACTCATGGTACATACTGAGGGGTTCATCGGCACTGAATCCTCAAGATGCTTCATTTCCAAAGAAATCTTGTTTTCTGGAGATGGCATTTAACTATTATGTCAAAAGGAAGATTTAAATGTTTAGCTTCATCAAGTTCGACGTCTTCACAAGATAAAATTGAGTTTGCTACCATTCCCAGACCATACAGTGTTGCTTCTTCATGAATCTGTATAAGGTGTTGTGCATCAGCGTAACTTTGCCAGTTAATTCTGTAGCATGTGAACGTAGTTTTGCCTGCCTGCTATTGACAAAAACTTAGTTAAGGAGCAGCAGTAGTAATAGCAGAATAAGTGATATAGCACTTATATCTATAATCTATAAATTAGAAAATAGCCAAAAGTTTGAACGTTGAAGGTATCATTGTTCATTTATTTTGCTTCCAACCATAACAACAGAAGAACCAAATTGATTCAACTTCATAGTTATCCAGAACCTTTTATTTAATATTGGAATGAATTATGCTCTTCCTGTATATCAACCCTTTTCTATTTAATACTTATTATCTACCTGAATATCATTACATTATTAAGGCCATTATTTTGGCGGAGAGTTATATACTGAGGTAATTTCATGTATTTTTGTTCATATTCTTAGATACGGACATTTGTTTTTCTCACTCATAAATTATGAAAAAGAAGGATCTTTAGAAAACATTGCTATTTTAATTGATCTGTGATATACGAATACAGTTTAATTAAAAACAGAACGCTTGCTCTGCACACGCAAGAATTTCACCTGACTTCCCCATACAACCAACAAGACCGCTAATTAAAAAAAATCCTGACTCCGCCATTGCCCCAGAACCAGATTCAGATATTGCTGGTGCACCAAGCACTGGCACTCCATCCTCTGACAGAGAATAAGCTTGTGCACCCGTCATTAACTCCCCCAGCACCAGACACAAAGTAAGTTAGTGCATTAGCCATTACCACCCCCAGTACCCAGTGCAACTGCAACTAGTATGCCGAGTAACTAACAGAGTAAGCATATTCAGGCAACTAGTATTACTGCATCTGACGGGAGTAAGCTAGAGCACATCACTATTTAACCCCAGCACCTGAAACAGAGTAACCTAGTATCCCAGCCACTACCCTCCCAGCACCTGATGCAGAGTAGCTAGGCACCAGCCACTAGCACTCCCAGCACCTGACGCAGAGTAAGCTAGAGCACCAGCCACTAGCACTCCCAGCACCTGACGCAGAGTAAGCTAGAGTACCAGCCACTAGCACTCCCAGCACCTGACGCAGAGTAAGCTAGAGTACCAGCTACGTGCACTCCTAGCCCTTGACACAGAGTACGATAGAGCACCAGCCACTCAACTCGTCCCTATAAGTAACAGTTCTAATTGCATTCTACGCCCAGCCCTGGTTGTGTGCGGGTGCTTGTGGAGTCCTCTGGTGGCTGCATCGTGAAATCTTATTTTCACTACAAATGGCGGACGGTTACAGGAGGGGGGTTAACATAGTCGAATTGAAGTCTTACAAGGAGCGGTGTACCCGTCAAATGTGGATGTTGTCCTGCCGGCGATTCTGCGCGATGTGTTGGGCGTTGACCATTCAGAATTGTATGGGATTTCACTGAATGGGGTCCGGAGGCTCTGTGAAATTTGCTTGTTCGGCGGCATACCACAGGATCGTGGATAAGTTCCAGGACAAACGGCTGGAGGTGTTGGCAGGCCTAGAGGTATGTGTACATGATGTGTCTGCCACTTACAAGTGGATAAAATTGAAAAACGTGCCATTTGAGGCCGGAGAAAGTGACGTTACTGACGTCATGCAGAAATATGGCATAGTTCTTGCTGTGACTGTTGGACGGTGGTTGAATGGGCCCTACGCTGGTATGTTGGAGGGGACGTATTCCGTCAAAATGACGTTACGTCAGCCCATCCCATCTTATGTAATGATGTCTGGTTTCCGCTCGCAGGTATATGTTACATATGTCGAGCAGGTTCGTACCTGTCATTTATGCGGACAGCAGCGGCACCTGGCGGCCGATTGTAGTCGAAGGAAGACGGAAGCGAGACCAGGTGAGGAGGTTGCTGCAAGGACGGTGGAGGCTTCAGAACTTCTAACAGATCAACAAAGCGTGGACAAAGGGAAGGAGGGCATGGTGCATCAGTCTTGGAGCGAGGAGATGGAACAGGTGGATAGGCATCTGAGTGGCAAGGGAATGGCGTCGTCGGTGGCATCAGAGGTGCATGGCACGGCGGCAGTTGACGAAAATCAGGAACTGCCTGGGGTGGAGGCAGAGCTGCTGCAGGATTTGCATGAGTTCATACAGGGAGGACCTTTATCACTGGGAGAAGTGTCTGTACTGGTGCAGGATGGTGCCACAAATGAATCTCATGAGGATGTTGTTGAGAAGGACATGAGTGGTGAAATGAATAATGCACATGTATCTGTGGTAGTAGCAGAGGTTCATCGGGAAGAGAGCATGGAGTTAATTGAGGAGAAGGGTGAGTCGAGGAAAATGTCTGGGGGGGGTCTGAGGATGAATTGTTGACAGTGGCACAAAGGACTGGGAAAAAGGTATGGGCGGATGTGGTCCAAGGAAAAGGAGCAAGATCAAAGGGTGATGGTAGTGCCTGGGAAGTGAAGGAGGATGGGAGGGGTAGGAGAGGGATGGATGGGGAGGGACATATGAAATTGGAAAAGCGAGTACTGAAGTCGAAGGGCAAACCCCAGTCTTACATTTCAGGTGTGTAACGATTAATGTTAACGGCCTCAGAAATGAGGTAAAACGTAAATGGGTGGAGGTTACTTTGCGAAGGTGGAAAGTTGATGTCGTCTTTTTTCAAAAGCATAATTATAGGAAGGGTCATGAGATTGTAGTGAAGGGGTATAGGATTTTTCTTGCGATGCAGGGGCATTTAAAGGGGGGGTGTTGGTAGGAATTAGTGAGGTAAGTCCATTTACCTTAGAGTCTTGGGAGGACGTGGGAGGTAGGGTAGTTAGAATAAATGGGGATTGGAGTGGAGTGCAGGTGAGCTTCCAAGGAGTGTATATGCCAGCCACAGGAAATAGGAGGATAAAGGACGATTTTGTTAATAATGAGTTAGCGTACGCTGTCCGAGGTCTGCCTCAAGTGTCTATAATTGCAGGTGATTGGAATTGCGTGATTAGGATCAGGGATGTGGATCCAAGGGGGGGAGGTGTGTGTTGGGGTCTTTGAGGGATGTGTTGAGGGCAGTGGGAGTGGTAG
>WNWK01031416.1:0-17500 GCA_009830355.1 Cherax destructor
GGGAGGAGGAAAGGGAAAAGGAGGATGGGGAAGATGGGAAAAGGGAGGGGGATTGGGGGTAATTAGGTTCGGTCTGAGGAAGAAGACCAAAAGGTCCAATTAATCAGACCGATAGCCTCTTTACCTCGTCAAGGAGCCCCCCTTAAAAAGAGGCAACGACTGCGAAGATGGGCAGAGATGACTAAAATAATCCCTGAATGGAACACCTTTATAGGAAACCGGAAGATCATGTACTGCTGACCGTGCAGCAGCATCCACCTATTCATTGCCCTGCACATCAACATGTGCAGGGACCCAACAGAAAAAGACGTCTTTGCTTTTGCTAGCCACATGGTGCAACAATAGTTGAATACAAAGGACCAATGGATGAGGGGAATCAAATTGTTTAATTAATGGCTTGTAAAGCGCTTGAGGGAATCTGAAATGAAGAAGGAGAAGTAGACATATATGTAATACGGAGAAACGGTATGAAGATGGGATATAACTCGGCGGTAAAAATACTAGCCAAGTCTAACAAATGACCTCGGACAACATCGTCAGGGAACACCGCCACGAACCCAACACAGTCGGAAGATTTAGAGCCATCTGTATAAACAGCGACAGCATGAGCATGCGAATGGAAGTGATCAAGAAAAAGAGAATGAGAAGCAGTTGTAGACAGCCTATGCTGCCTATTAGTTTCAAATCTCACAGCACTACAGTGCTGCCCTCTGTAGGCTTACTCAGGTCAGTGAGACGCTGGGTAAAAGCTCCCTCACTTCACCGGCCTACCTCACTGGATCAAGTTCTCCCGCAAGCTGGCTTTCGGTCCCCTCACGTTCTGCCCGTGTGTACTTACACAATAAAGCAAGTCTAGTCCACGGTCGTCTCAATTCAACTCACGCTACCTTCTTCAGCAACAGGTAAAAACAGGAAATAACACAGTCGTAGGCAGGAGAGCTTTGGCGCACGGCAGTAGGGGAGAAGAGACACGAACCGACGGAACCTCCCAAGGAAAAAGGGCAAAAGGAAACACTAAATGAACATACAAGGGAGGCAACTGGAGAGAAGACCGGGGTGAGTGAAGACAAAGAGAAAACGGTCGGAGTAAGCAGGGGCACCGATCAAATTATAGGCTTCTACTAACGTCTGAGACCAACCTATACGTAGAAGGAACACGTAGGTCATGAGAGCGGACAAAGTAACGAAGGCAATGAGCATCTCGACTATCAGCTAAGGAAGGAACATTCGCCTCAGCATAGAGGCTTTCAACAGGGGATGAACGAAAGGCACCAAGGCATAAACGTAGACCCTGATGATGAAGGGGATCTAACTTAGAAAGTGGTAGGAGCAGTGGCGTCGTAAGGGGGCGGGGAGGGGTCGGTCCGCCCCGGGTGACACCATTTAGGAGGTGACACCATAGAACCTTTAAAGAAGGTGACACTAATGCACAAAACAGTGCTGCACAAACATAAGAGAAGAATCCTTTGTTTCTATATAGCCTCTTACATGGTTACAGAGTACAAATAAGCCTATATAGGGAAAATCATTGATTTTGATGATGTGATCGATGATCTTGCAGGATTGAAGGCAAGGAAATGTTAGATCAGATTCATTGAGATGTTACCTGTACTCAAGGTTAGCCGCATCTCGGCGTAACAGCACAGATGCAGCTGTGTTGCCATTGTAGAGAAGTACAGCCATTAAACTTCTTTTAGAAGAATCAATGAAGAGTCTCCATTCATCTGCTTTGTATGACATCCCCATGTGTTCAATAGGCCATAAATATTTGAACAGAAAACTAAAGATTCCTCTTTGTCAAAGAACTGAGTGAATTCCGCTTCACGATGGCGGTACCAAGCGAATGTTGTTCCAGGAGCTAGAAGCCTGTGTTCCTTCAGTCTAGAGCCAAGTAACTGTGCACTTTCTTTTGGAAGGTTAAGGTCTATCACCAAGTCATTGAGCTCAACTTAATTGAAGGGTTTGGGATCGTCATTTGTTGGTGGTTCATAGTCTACTTCCATCTCCTTAGAATCACTGGTATCAGACTCTGATGAAATTTGCCATGTCTCAGGTGGCACAGGTACAGGAATATCTTCAGAGTGTGGAACAGCCTTATTGCTGAAGGAATATTTGGGTATATTATGCGATCTTTAGTCTTCTTGTTGAATACAGCTACTTTAGTCATACAAAAGTAGCAGTCATCATGGTGGTTCATCTGCTCCCGCCATACCATTGGTACTCCAAATGGCATACATTTAAGTTTTCCAACTGATCACATTTGGAGCTTACTGATGCAACACTTGCAAGCTTTGTGTGGTGTAAATGGTTTGTCCTGGTCTCCAAGTTTGCAGCCAAAATAAGCAAAGTAGCAGCACTTCAATAAAGGAGTAATATTTCTCCGGGAATCTGAAGGGTGAATTACCCGCAGACATAGCAAAATATGTCTGGTGAATTAATGCAGCCTCTAGAATATTAATAATCTGAAAATAAAGAAAAATATATTAGATTTAACATTTAAGTCAATATAAGGTAAGCATTTTAATTGGTAATATAGCACTTTCTCATTTACTTATGTTATACGAAAAGAGAAAAGTAACGTTTCCGTATAACTTGACAACCTGATGTGATAGAGATGAATAAAAAACACAGTGAATCACTATTTTCCACATATATACCGAAAAAGATACCATAGAGTCAATAAAAAAATCATGCAGACTTTAAACTGACAGAGGATGGAGGTTAGGGTGAGTATATGGGAAACACAGGGGTTACAGTACTAAATGCTGTTCCCATGTTGATATTAGCTAGGAAATGTTCTTTCCGACCTTTGGGGTTAATGCAAAATGAAGCCCTCAGAATTATTCTTGGCTGTCCCAAATCTACCAAGGTTTTTAATATAAGGAAGAAGCTTGGTATCTCTAGTATCACTGTATCAGTGATGTGATTATTGAGATTAACACTGTACTTGGTTTAAAATGTTAATAAATGAACCAGACGCTGTCACTATGAATCTAACTAAATGTCTAGAAGTAAATACACATAGATCTAAATGGGTTGTGAAAACATGCAAGTTTTATAACTTGCACGAACTGGTCACTATAGACAACAAGAGCATTTCACCCCTTCATGGAAAATGTGTTCATTTAATATCACATACCTGCAGCCCCTCCCAAGAAGCTCATTACTAGTAATCCCATCCTTTAATCACTTGTAAAGGCAACGGCTCAAGAAGATAAATAATTACTATGCCTAACGAGTAGTAATAATTTATCAAAGTTATATACACTGATGGATCTAAACAGGAGTCTACTGGCAGGGCTGCATCTCCTCTTATTGCCACCTCCGTAGTTAAGATCGTTATCAACTTGAGTTAGGCTTAAGAATTAACAACAGGGCGTCTACACTGCAAACTGAATTGTTTGCCATCCTAATGCCGCTAAAGCAAACTTATGACACAGAGCTTGACTATCATTATTACTGAATTTATGTTATCACTGAAGGCTCTTGACTTACATAATTAACATGGTCTACAAACAAAACGAAATAAGAAAAAAAAATGAAACACTTCTTTGCATTTCTTTTAATTATAGACGGAGTGCAATAAAATACATGAACTAATTACAAGAGACATTGATATTATTGCAATAACCGTCACTCGGTTCAGTCTGAAAAAGGAGGACATGCCTGCTGAATTTCACATACTGACAAAGTCAGCAGGAAAGGGAGCGCAGTTGCTATGTTAGGGAAAGTTAATATTGCTGCATTAAAAACGATATATATAGGGAAGGGACAGACGCGGAATCTGTTTGGCTGCAGTTTCTCGACGGCTATGATCACGGTTTGCTTCTTTGGGACGAAATTGCTCAGGCATCTAGAAATGAATATGTAGTTTTAATGGAACAGTTTGTCAAGTAATCTAGATTCTAGAGACTTTCTAGAAATGGTCCAAGACTGCTTTTAAAAACAATCTGAGTCTGAATCTGCTAGAGGAAATAATCTGTTAGACTGGGATGGATTCTCTGACATAATTCAACACTTTTGGGTGTTTACGTTGTCCTCTTCATGGCCGGACATAAGTATTAACTAGAAGAATATGTAGCTGTTGCAATTGGAGTCCTTAAAATAAATCGTCTGTATTATTATTAATACTGTTATGGGGAGCGATAAACTCGTAGGGGTTATACAGCGCCTGGGATAATGAAAGACAATCAAGTTCGATCCAAGGAAGGGGAGGTCAGGTCCAATTCCCAAGATCAAGAGCTCTCACTGCCATCAAAGACATCCAACAATAAGTAATGCATTGACTGAATTGGAAGACGACCAACGCAGATGTGATTTACACATTTTGCAAAGGCTTTTGACATGCGATCATGGAGTGATAGCTCTCAAAATGGGGACCATGGGCATTACGGGGAAGGTAGGCAGATGAATTTTCGGGTTCCTAACACACAGAACACAAAGTAGTAATGAACAGGGCAAAATCCAGCATCAGCGAGGTCAAAAGCTCAGTGCCCCAAGGTACTGTCCTGGCACCTCTGATGTTTCTCATCTTCATAGCAGACATAGATAAAAACACCCGGCACACGTTTGTATCATCATTTGCAGATGACACTAAAATAAGCATGAAAGTCACTACGGTAGAGGACACTGAAAATTTTCAGGAAAACATAAGCAGGGTTTTTCGAGTGGGCGGTGGAGAACAACATGACGTTCAATGGTGATAAATTTCAGCTGCTTAATTATGGAAAGAATGAACTCAAAAGGAACACTATATAAAAAACTCAAGAGGGTCACCAAATAGAACAAAAGGAACACGTAAAGGACCTGGGAATAATTATGTCAGCTGACCTTTCTTTTAAAGACCATAACAAGACAAAGAGTACGACAGCCAGGAAGATGACGGGGTGGGTATTGAGAACTTTCAAAACAAGGGAAATAAGGCCGATGGTGACACTCTTCAAATCGTTCAGTGCTGACGGCCCCGTTCAAAGCAGGGGAAATATCAGAGCTGGAACAAATACAGAGATCGTTTACGGCTCACATTGAGCCACTGAAACATCTAAATTATTGGGAACGCCTTCAAGTCTTGAACATGTACTCATTGGAGCGGAGGAGGAGATACATAATAATATATACATGGAAAGTACTCGAGGGCCTGGTCCCAAATCTGCACACTGCCATAGCAACATACTGGAGTGAGAGATATGGGAGGAACTGTAAAATAAACCCAGTGAGGAGCAGGTGTGCGGTGGGGACAATAAAAGAACACTGTAACAATATCCGAGGACCCAGACTATTCAACATCTTACCAGAAGATATCCGAAACAAGGCAGGGACAAGTGTAGAAGCCTTCAAGAGGAAACTGGACAAGTATCTTCACCAGATGCCAGATCAACCAAGCTGTGATGGATATGTTGGGCAGCGGGCCTCCAGGCAACCGCCTGGTTGACCAAACAAGCACCAGACGAGCCTGGCCCATGGCCGGACTCAGAGTAGAGAAACTCTCGAAACTCTTCAAAGGTATATACGCTAGGGGTCCCTAAACTCTTCAGTTCATCTGCCCATTCATGAAGTTTCGATTTTTTTATATAACAATAATTTAATAAACAGTACTTTAACTAATAGTACTACGAATAAGAATAATTAATAATAATTTCATAAAAAATGTGTAGTATTTAAATTACGAAAAATATAAGATTTAACATACCCCTTTTTAACTGAAACTGCTGATATGGGAGGATGCATCAGATGAACGTCAACAAGGGCACTGATATTTGGTTGGTGATTGGTGAGTTTTTAGTGGTAAGTCACTACGCTTTTCCAGGTTCGGTCTTCTCCTCTGTTTAGTTAGAATTACATTTGCATGACTTAAACCAACTTCAGCTATGTACGAACTCGGGAAAGCAAGTAAAAATAGCTCAACTACTACACAAAGCCGGGGGTATTTAGCAACAGTATTTACATTGCTCCAATAATCACTTAAGCTTTTATTTCTGAACAATGCTTTTGCTTCAAGATCTATAGTCATATCAATAAGTTCTTCCTGCAGTTGAGAGTCAGTTTCTGTATTTTGTATTTCCAAATCAAATGGGGCAAGAATCCGGTCAGGTACGTGTATTTTCTCCAGGTTCTCATAGCTTTAATTTTTCAAGACGTGTACATCTCCAGGTGACCATCTGAAATGTTTCCACTGTCTTCCAACTGCCGTAAATTAGAAAAATCTGAAAATCTCTTCGTGCCAGTGAAGCTTAACTTGGAAGCCTACTAGAATTGTACCTGACCTGAATAAGCTTAACATCTTTACCCTGCATGCGTTTCTGTACTTCACTAAATTCTGAATATAAGTCTGCCTAATATTATTATTATTATAATCAAATAGAAGCGCTAAACCACAGGGGTCATACAGCGCAGAGTCTTTCTAATAGAACAGAAAATTTATACACTTTAAATTCTTCACAGTGATGTGTTTACATCTGTTAGAAACTGCATAGCTGAGTTATATATCTACAAGCCTTTGCAAGTTATCACCCCTAGACAGCCACCTTACCTCAGTGTGCAAAAGTAATTGGTTCAGGGGTTTCATCATTCTTTTCACATAGTATTGCAAACAATCGAGTGTTGAGTGGATGTGCTTTGATTTATTAATTTATCTGATATACATTTCAAGGCATCATGCAGTTCACCACTGAGTTTCTTGGCTACAAGATGGTGTCTGTGCAATACTCAAACAGTACTTACTTTGGACACCTTTTCCTTGAGTAGAGTGCCAAATTCTCTGTACCGGCCAGCCATTGCTGGTGCACCATCAGTAGGCACTGTAGTAATATTGCTGTGGGGTATATTGTGTTTCTCCAAATACTCCTCCAAACACAAATATTGTTTGACCTTTTTCATCAGCTTAAACATACTTGGCAAGCAAAAATTCGTCATCAATGCACTTTTGACTTCTACATTATTATTATTATTATAATCAAAAGAAGCGCTAAACCACAGGGGTTATACAGCGCGGCTGGTCAGGACAGGATGCAGGGAGAATGGATTGTAAGAAGGAGATGGATGATTAGTAGGGTATGGAGTGCAGCAGGACAGTGGATAGTGCAGGGATACAGGGTAGCAAGAGATCAAGGTAGAAGGGACTGAGGGAGGTGCTAGAGGTATAATCTTCAGAGTTTGTGTAGTAAGTTAGTTTCTGTCAAAAAGTCAACGAGAGAGTCAGGATTAAAGGAGGGTCCATCTGCAAGAAGGGAAGGTAAAGAAAGGGCCGCTGAGCGAAGACGACGTTGGAGGTAAATTCTGCGCGCTCGTTGATAAAGTGGACAGTCCAACAGAATATGTCGAACTGACACTGGAACCTGACAATGCTCACAGAGAGGGGCAGGGAGCCTCTCCATGAGATACCCGTGCGTAAGACGAGTGTGGCTGATGCGAAAACGGGAGAGTGTAGTCTCCCAACCTCGACATTGGTGACAAGAAGAAGGCCAAAAACCTATACTCGGTTTAATAGAATGAAGTTTGTTATTTAGCAGGTCAGACCAGCGTTGTTGCCAACGGGTGCGAAGGTGGGTAGCAATGACCGCAAAATAGTCGGTGAAAGGAACACTTCTATATGAAACTGGAAGGTCATGTACTGCTGACCACGCAGCAGTGTCTGCCTGTTCATTGCCATGTACGTCAACATGACCAGGGACCCAACAAAAAACTATATCTTTGTGCTTGCTAGAGATACGGCGTAACCAAAGTTGGATACGAAGAACTAGGGGGTGAGGTGTATCAATTTTACAGATAGCCTGTAAAGCACTAAGGAAGTCTGAAACGACAACAAATGGTGACACAGGCATAGATGCAATACGGATAAGTGCCACGAGAATGGCATACAATTCAGCCGTAAATATGCTAGCCGAGGGTAATAGATGTCCTCGCACGACGCTGTCCGGAAACACTGCTGCGAATCCGACGCCATCCGATGACTTTGAACCATCAGTGTATACTGAGATGGCATGGGAATGAGAACGGAAGTAGTCTAGAAAAAAAGAGCGAGAAACCGCCGTAGGTAGTCGGGCTTTCGCGCAAGTTAGAGGAATAGAACAGACACGGACAGCAGGAACTTCCCAAGGGGGTAGGGGAAAAGGAGATGTCACATGAACATATAGAGGTGGTAGCTGAAGGGAAGACAGGAGTGAATGTAGACGAAGAGAAAAGGGACGAAGTAAGCAGGGGCGACGAACAAATAAAGAGCGTCTACTAACATCTGTGACAATCCTATACATGGAAGGATTGCGGAGGTCATGAGAGCGAACATAATAGCGAATGCAATGTGCATCACGACGATCGGACAAGGATGGAATGTTCGCTTCTACATAGATGCGTAATCCTTGGTGATGGATGGGATTAAGGATGAAAAGAGTAGCAGGGGAGGCCGCCGAATATATCTGGTCACCATTATCGAGTTTCCATAAAATTAGGGTTGAATGTAGACGAAGGAGAGTTCTATGATCAGCCCCCCATGAAAGATGTGCGAGGGTTTTAAGGAGGTTCAGCCGGGTGTGACAAGTTGCCTTAAGAGAGGTAATGTGAGATTTCCAGGACAATCGACGGTCAAACAGGAGGCCGAGAAACCTGACTGTATCACGTTCTGGGATACGTGAGCCGTATAGGTACAACGGATGATCAAAGACCACTGAACGTCTAGTAAACGTAATTTGATGAGTTTTGTCAATAGAAAATTTAAACCCGTGAGTGGTGGCCCAATCAGAAACCCGGTTGATGGCATGCTGGAGGGAAACTGCAATGAGGTGACAGTCAGCACCTGCACAAGCTATAGCAAAGTCATCCACATAGAGCGATGACCAAATATTGGATGGGAGAACAGATGCCAGATTATTTATAGCAAGCAGAAAGAGTGTTGTGCTCAGAACACATCCCTGGGACACCTTCAGCTTGGACAAATTCCGGGGAAAGCTCATTACTAACCCGGACACGGAAATGTCTCTCAGTTAAGAAGGCCATAAGGAAGAATGGTAGGTGACTTCGGAGGCCTTTCACTTCTACAGTAATACCTCACATAGGTCATGAGAATATTTGAGCTGCCGAAAGTCAACTCATCGAGTTGGAAGAAAACTTGGAGTGCTGAACTCAGCTGCAAAGGTGTTTTCAACATTATTGGCCGTCTCATCAATTCATCATATCACTGTATTGTCACTTAATGACAGAAATTTTAGGATAGGATGAGATTCTTTCTTCATAACAGTTTCAATCATCTCTGTAATTGCTGGAATTATGATCTCATCAACCCTATGCGATGTTCCTTTGTTTTGCTATGGTGAGGGAGATCTTGTATAATGCCTTCAGTCTTCCTTTATTATCAACATTGCCAGGAGCTTTGAAAAATGTCTTTAAATTGGTTGCCTTAAAATAATCAAGGTCTTAATTTTTCTTATCAGAGTGAACTCTTTCAAGGTTTTTTTTATCTTCGAAGGTTTCATGGCATCATTACTGAAAGTCTTTTCACATAATAGGCACACACATTGTTTCATTGTAAACAAAGTTATAAATCCAAATTTTAAATGTTCTTGTGAATACTGTCGGCACTTCTTGGTATCAGCAGCTGCCATTATGGGTGTTATAATGCTGAATTTATAGTAAATACACAGCAGTCACTTCTTTGGTACCACTCCTATCACTTTTGGTGTTGAGAATCTACTGGTTCTCCAACACAGTTTAAGGTGAGGGAGGATGCTCAGTACGGGAAGTGAACAGGAATACTACATTTACATATATCCTTCCCAGGACAGGAGAGATGAGACACACACAAGGAGAAGGGAGGAAGGTCACAGATAAACAACACAGAGCACGTCCCCTGACATTTACTGACCCCTTTTCGACTCCCATCCATTTATCGATCTTTCGATAATTCCACTGACCCTTAGCGAAACGATGAGACTCTATGCAGTCAGTAAATGCTCGTTGATTCACTATGGGGTGAGGGAAAATGTCAGATGTACAGCATATAACCAGGCGATACTTTTTATGTACAGTTACCTGGATGTCTTCTACAGTTTGTAGTCTCAGGTTATTTGCTTGTGTGGCATTATTAATTAACTACGCGTACTCCATCATTCTGGGTGTAAAAAGTGATCTTCGCGCCTCTCGTGGCTGACTTTGATAAGCTGGACGACTCAGTTTGCGTCCCGCTTATGACGAGGGTCTGCTAGCCAGAGCGAAATATCTCACTTAAGGGGTAATAAAGCCCACTATGGAGAGTCTTAGGATTAAAGTTGGGAGGAGGGGGAGAAGTATACAGCATGACAGTCAAAGAAAGTGGAAGTGGTCTTCCGAGAGGATTGGAGTAGAATATTACAAGAACGATTTGCAAACTGCCTTTGCATATTTGAAGGTGCTGTAGAAGAATTCCGAATAATAGGAATATAACTAAATAAATTACCTTCAGCTCTCTATTCCCCACCCACCATCAAGTCCAACAAAAGGAGGCTGTGTGGTCTACTATAAGAAATGACCCTAGGGTTAATAAAGGCCTATGCGAGTGACCTACAACTAGCTAAACTGCTTCGACAGAACCAAAATAGTATCAACACATTGTTGCTCGTTTTGCCTTAGACAAATACATCGTCCCACCAGAAAGTGAAGAGCGATGCAAGATCAGTTGAGTGGCTACAGCGGGGCCAGGATTGGCTCTTCAATTTGACAAGACACATTTGCAACAATTAGGTATCTTTATTCCGAAACGTTTCGTTACATAGCAGGTTTCTTTAGTCGACTATAGATGAGTCAGCAGGAATAGAAATATAAAGACCATGTAATCTATCTCCCTTGAAGACGTTGTTTTGAGGTGGTCAGTCCCTCAGCCTGCAGAAGAGTTTTTGACCCATATTCTGCAACAATGTGAAGCTGATGCAACAGTATGGAGACTTATATTCTGCTAAAGGTAAGGCTACACCTCACCTGCAGTCTGCAGCTTTATCGGCCAACCATGCACGAGTCTCCGTTGATGGCAAACGTACACGGCAATGTTGAACTTGATCTCTACTTGTCAATACCATCATGAAGGAACCGAAACCTACCCACTAGAACCTTAACAGCAAAGACCGTAATTTCCCCACTGAATTTTATAAAATTCGAGCCCAGGATACGTGCACTATGAAGAATCTCTCTCATTGTGTATATGTATGCCAAACGTTTATCATTATCCAAGAGTTTAGGAGCTAATGTATGCATGACTGGTGGTAGACAGGTGTTTATGGAATATTAATGACCCACGTGTAGTCTATATGCTGTACGACTAATTAACCAACTAATAAATTAATTCAGACAGAATATATACACAGAGAGTAGTACATCTTTCACGGCTTACACGCTAAAGGTCTATTTTAGTTGCTATTTAAGGAATTAAAGTATTCTTGTCTGGTGATGAAAAAGTGACAGCTAAATTGACACTCATGTAGCCGAAAGACTTAAAACCACTATAACCAACCAACAAATTCAAGCACAGGATATATACAGTGAGGAGTATGTCTCTCAGTATATCTTCGCTGAGAGTTAACTTTAATCCTTAGTTTAGTTTACCACTAGTCAAATATTCTTCACTAGTGGTAAACAGGTTACTAAATATCTTAATGACCCTGTAAGGTTATTGAGGTGACAAACTTGATGACCCTACATTACGAATTGAAGTATTCTTGACTTGTGGTGAACAAATTACATGCAGCTTGCTCGCCACTCTTGTGCAATCGATAAGCTTTAAACCCCATTTACCAACCTTAAGAAAAGGGTATATATTATTAAAGCCCAGAATATATAAACCTTGTTATGTATGTCCCTCTGTGTGTTCATTCTGAGTGTTTGCTTTAATCCCTGTTTTAAGGACAGAAGTATTCTTGATTGATAGTGAACATGTTATCTACATCTTTAATGCCACCCAAGTAGTCGACAGGCTATAAACCATCTTAATCAACTAAGTAATTACAAGCAGTGGATATTTATACAGATTATCATTCGAGGGCAACATTAAACAAACATACTTCCAGAAACAGCATAACACAAACCACTACAAGGGTTAACATAATTCAGACAATCACTCACGAGAAACGCAACACTGACTCCCCCCTCCCCCCCATAAACCAGGAGCCACGACACAAGCATTACACAAACTGGTAACCAGGATAACACAAACCAATATCCGGGGATAAGAGAGACTACCCAGACTGAAACAGAAATATCAGCCACACATCACCATCCCTAAATCAGTAAATCACATTACATTTCAATAATCTTTGGTTCATAACTAAAACTTTAAATATTACACCAACCATGGAAATTATAATTACTTAATATATATATATATATATATATATATATATATATATATATATATATATATATATATATATATATATATATATATATATATATTATATATATATATATATATATATATATATGTATATATATATATATGTATATATATATATATATATATATATATATATATATATATATATATATATATATATATATATATATATATATATATATATATATGAGAGCGAAGTATATAATTTAGGATTTTTCTCAGTATTTTTGGATTTCTTCGTAACAGAAGCTACGCTAATTGCATTCCAAGCTGAATATTCCCACACAAATTTTCCCTAACCAAACTCTGAAGGCTCAGGTTCATTAAACAATATACAGGTACCTGGGTCTCAATTCTTGCGAGTCCCATCCTGATGAAGAGGATCCAAACAATTTCAACAGTTTTTTTTTATTAACACATCAGCCGTTTCCCACCAAGATAGGGTGGGCCGAAAAAGAAAACTTTCACCATCATTCACTCCATCACTCTTGCCAGAGGTGCGATTACACTACAGTTATAAAACTGCAATTAATATCCCTCCTTCAGACGGGTGTTAATGTTGCAGTTTTATAACTGCAGGTAGTAGGTTGGTAGACAGCAACCACCCAGGGAGGTACTACCGTCCTGCCAAGTGAGTGTCAAACAGAAACCTGTAAGTGTTTTACATGAAGGTAGGATTGCTGGTGTTTTTTTCTGTCTCATAAACACGCCGGATAACAGGTATATCTTGCTACTTCTACTTACACTTAGGTCACACTACACGGGCATGCACATGCATATATATACAAACAGGAGGTGAAGGTCACAGTTACATAAAATAATTTGAATTCAGTGCCACAAAAGAGAGGGGAAGACGGTAGGCCGAGTGAGAGGCAGGCAGTGTTGTCACATCCCAATACCAAAACTCAGAATAAGTGTGACCAAGCCAGGAAGTTAATGAGATAAGGATAGTCGAGTTAGTGCCATGGGTGATCATGGGTGATCATGGGTGACTTCAACCACAAGGAAATAGACTGGGAAAACTTGGAGCCACATGGGGGCCAAGATACGTGGAGGGCTAAGATTATGGAGGTGGTACTGGAAAACTTCATGTACCAACACGTAAGGGATACTACCAGGGAGAGAGGAGAGGACGAACCAGCAAGATTGGACCTAGTATTCACCTTAAGTAGTGCAGATATTGAGGACATCACACACGAAAGTCCACTCGGGGCCAGTGATCATATGGTTGTAAGCTTTGATTACACAGTAGAGTTACAGGTGGAGGGGGAGGCAGATAGGGCAAGAAGAATGAAGCCAAACTACAAAAAAGGGGACTACGCGGGCATGAAGAACTTCTTAAACGGGGTTCAGTGGGAGAGAGAACTGGAAGGGAAATCAGTAAACGAGATGATGGAATATGTGACAACAATATGCAAGGAAGCTGAGGAGAGGTCTGTACACAAAGGAAACAGAAACAACGAAAAAGCCAGGATGAGCCCATGGTTCACCCAAAGGTGCAGGGAGGCCAAAACCAAGTGTGCTAGGGAATGGAAGAAGTATAGAAGGCAAAGAACCCAGGAAAATAAGGAGAGCAGTCGTAGAGCCAGAAATGAATATGCACAGGTAAGAAGGGAGGCCCAACAACAGTATGAAAATGACATAGCAGCAAAAGCCAAATCTGACCCGAAGGAGGAGAACAATAGTCAAGGACCAGGTGAATCAGGCTGAGGAAGAAAGGAGGGGAGGTCACAAGAAATGACCGCAAAGTGTGTGAGGAGCTCAACATGAGATTCAAAGAGGTGTTCACAGAGGAGATAGAAGGGCTTCCAGAAAGGAGGAGAGGTAGGGTACACCATCAAGTGCTGGACACAATACACACAACTGAGGAGGAAGTGAAGAGGCTACTAAGCGAGCTAGATATCTCAAAGGCGATGGGGCCGGATAACATCTCTCCATGGGTCCTGAGAGAGGGAGTGGAGGAGCTATGTGTACCCCTAACAACGATCTTCAACACGTCTATCGGAACAGGGCAACTACCTGAGGTATGGAAGACAGCAAATGTAGTTCCAATCTTTAAAAAAGGAGACAGGAACGTAGCACTAAACTACAGGCCAGTGTCACTGACATGTATAGTATGCAAGGTCATGGAGAAGATTATCAGGAGAAGAGTGGTGGAGCACCTAGAAAGGAATGAGCTTATCAACGACGGCCAACACGGTTTCAGGGACGGGAAATCCTGTGTCACAAATCTAATGGAGTTCTACGACAGGGTGACAGCAGTAAGACAAGAGAGAGAGAGAGGGGTGGGTAGATTGCATATTCCTGGACTGTAAGAAGGCGTTTGACACAGTTCCACACAAGAGAATAGTGCATAAGCTGGAGGACCAGGCAGGGGATAACAGGGAAGGCACTACAATGGATCAGGGAATACCTGTCAGGAAGACAGCAGCGAGTCATGGTACGTGGCGAGGTGTCAGAGTGGGCGCCGGTGACGAGTGTGGTTCCACAGGGGTCAGTCCTAGGACCGGTGCTGTTTCTGGTATTTGTGAACGACATGACGGAAGGAATAGACTCCGAAGTGTCCCTGTTTGCAGATGATGTGAAGTTGATGAGAAGAATTCAATCGGACGAGGACCAGGGAGAACTACAAAGGGATCTGGACACTCTGCAAGCCTGGTCCAGCAATTGGCTCCTGAAGTTCAACCCCACCAAGTGCAAAGTCATGAAGATTGGGGAAGGGCAAAGAAGACCGCAGACGGAGTACAGTCTAGGGGGCCAGAGACTGCAAACCTCAATCAAGGAAAAAGATCTTGGGGTGAGTATAACACCAGGCACGTCTCCTGAGGCGCACATCAACCAAATAACTGCTGCAGCATATGGGCGCCTAGCTAACCTAAGAACAGCATTCCGACATCTTAATAAAGTATCGGCTAGTGAAGAGGCGGGGCCAGGAGCTATGACTCGACCCCTGCAACCACAACTAGGTGAGTACAACTAGGTGAGTACACATGTAGGTTTTTTCTTCTTTTTCTTAATCATTCTTGTTCTTCTAAATTTCCTCTATTGTCCATGGGGAAGTGGAAAAGAATCTTTCCTCCGTAAGCCATGCGTGTCCGGCGCAATGGGCTAGTAACATCTTCTCCTGTAGAAAATACTAAAAAAAGAGAAGAAACTCAACGGAAATTGGCACATGATTAGGGGGGCGGAAGAGAAGAAAAAAAAAAGGTATTCCTGGATTAAAAATATGACGAAAATCCTCCGAGTGAGGGCTGAGTGCACAGTAATTAACACATAACTCACAAGGGAGAATCGTAAATCTCCAAGGTAGAAGACTATTTCAAGCAGGTGCTGCCTGGGACACTACCACCCAGTTCAAAGATGTTTATTAAGGTTAATTAGAACTCACTCACTCACTCACTCACTCACACTCACTCACTCACTCACTCTCACACACACTCTCTCTCTTCTCTCTCTCTCTCTCTCTCTCTCTCTCTCTCTCTCTCTCTCTCTCTCTCTCTCTCTCTCTCTTAGTTTAGTGGTACGTGTGTTGTTTTCTTGGAGTGAGGTCTGTCTCTTTCCTTTTCCCCGCCTTCCAGCGCGCGGGCGCACGCACGCACACGCACACACACACACACACACACACACACTCTTTCCCCCATACACACACTCCTCCCCCATACACACACACTCCTCCCCCACACACACAACACTCCTCCACCCCACACACTCCTCCCCACACACACCCTCCACCCCACACACTCCTCCCCACACACCTCCTCCCCACACACACACTCCTCCCCCACACACACTCCTCCCCACACACACACTCCTCCCCACACACACACTCCTCCCCACACACACACCTCTCCTCCCCCACACACACTCTCCTCCCCCCACACACACACACCTCTCCCTCCCACACACACACTCCTCCCCCACACACACTCCTCCTTCCACACACACACACCTCTCCTTCCACACACACACACACTCTCCTTCCACACACTCTCCTTCCCACACACTCTCCTCCCTCTCACACACTCTCCTCCCCACACACACTCCTTCCCCCACACTCACACTCTCTTCCCCCCACACACTCCTCCCCCCACACACATACTTGCAGTCACATGGGGGACCAGAAACATGGAGGGCTAAGATGATGGAGGTGGCACTGGAAAACCTCATGCATCAACACGTTAGGGACACTACTAGAGAGAGAAAGGAGAGGATGACCCACCAAGACTGAACCTCATATTCACCTTGAGTAGTTCAGACATTGAGAACATCACATATGAAAGGCCACTTGGAGCTAGTGATCATGTGGTTTTGAGCTTACAAGTGGAGAGGGAAGCAGGTAGAGTAGGACAGGAGAAGCCAAACTACAAAAGAGGGGACTACACAGGCATGAGGAATTTCCTGCATGAGGTTCATTGGGAAAGAGAACTGGTGGGAAAATCAGAAAATGAAATGATGGAATACATGACAACAAAATGAAAGGAGGTAGGAGAGGCTCGTATCCACGAGCAACAGAAATAATGAGAAGACCAGAACGAGCCCTTGGTTACCCAGAGGTGTGCTAGGGATGGAAAAGTACAGAAGACAAAGGGCCCAGGAAAATAAGGAGAGTAGTCGAAGTGCAAGAAACGAATAAGCTCAGATAAGGAGGGAGGTCCAGCAGCGATTTGAAAATGACACAGCATCAAAAGCCAAATCTGACCCGAAGCTATTGTACAGCCACATCAGGAGGAAAACAACAGTCAAGAACCAAGTAATCAGGATGCGGAAGGAAGGAGGGAAGTTCACAAGAAACGACTGAGAAGTATGCGAAGAGCTCAAAATGAGATTTAAGGAAGTATTTTCAGTGGAGACACAAAGGACTACAGAAAGCCAGAATGGTTGGGTACACCAACAAGTGCTGAACACAATACACAGAACCGAGGAAGTGGTGAAGAGGCTACTAAGTGAACTAGATAGGCGGTGGGACCGGACATCTCTACGTGGGTCTCGAGAGAGGAAGCAGAGGTGCTGTTTGAGCCACTAACAACAATCAACACATCAATCGAAATAGGGAGATTACCTGAGGTGTGGAAGACAGCAAATGTAGTCCCAATTTTTAAAAAAGGAGACAGACACACAGCAATAAACTACAGACCAGTGTCACTGACTTGT
>WNWK01031417.1:0-22716 GCA_009830355.1 Cherax destructor
ACAGGATGGATATGGGGTGCACAATAAACTAGCCACTTCGGTGGCAAAATCTAATCTAATCTACTGGGAACGCTTGAAGTTCCTAAACCTGTACTCTCTAGAACGCAGGCGGGAGAGATACATTATTATATACACATGGAAAATTCTCGAGGGCTTAGTACCAAACTTGCACACAAAAATCACTCCCTACGAAAGCAAAAGACTGGGCAGGCGATGTAACATCCCCCCAATGAAGAGGAGGGGTGCCACTAGCACGTTGAGGAACAACACAATAAGTGTGAGGGCCCAAGATTGTTCAACTGCCTCCCAGCATACATCAGGGGGATTACCAACAAGCCCCTGGCTGTCTTCAAGCAGGCACTGGACAGGCACCTCAAGTCGGTACCTGATTAGCCGGGCTGTGGTTCGTACGTTGGACTGCATGCGGCCAGCAGTAACAGCCTGGTTGATCAGGCTCTGGTCCAACAGGAGGCCTGGTCACATACCGGGCCGCAAGGGCGTTGACCCCTGGAATTCTCTGTCCAGTGCCTGTCCAGTGCCTGCTTGAAGACAGCCAGGGGCTTGTTGGTAATCCCCCTGATGTATGCTGGGAGGCAGTTGAACAATCTTGGGCCCCTCACACTTATTGTGTTGTCCCTCAACGTGCTAGTGGCACCCCTGCTCTTCATTGGGGGGATGTTACATCGCCTGCCGAGTCTTTTGCTTTCGTACGGAGTGATTTTTGTTTGGAAGTTTGGTACTAAGCCCTCGAGAATTTTCCATGTGTATATAATAATGTATCTCTCCCGCCTGCGTTCTAGAGAGTACAGGTTTAGGAACTTCAAGCGTTCCCAGTAGTTGAGGTGGTTTATCGCACTTATGCGTGCGGTGAAGGTTCTCTGCACATTTTCAAGGTCAGCAATTTCACCCGCCTTGAAAGGTGCAGTTAGTGTGCAGCAATATTCCAGCCTAGATAGAACAAGCGATCTGTAAAGTGTCAACATGCGCTTGGCATCCCTGGTTTTGAAGGTTCTCATTATCCATCCTGTCATTTTTCGAGCAGATGCAATTGCTACATTGTTATGGTCCTTGAAGGTGAGATCCTCTGACATGAACACTCCCAGGTCTTTGACATTAGTTTTTCGCTCTATTGTGTGGTTGGAATTAGTTTTGTACTCCGATGAGATTTTAATTTCTTCACGTTTTCCGTATCTGAGTAATTGAAATTTCTCATCATTGAACTTCATATTGTTTTCTGCAGCCCATTTAAAGATTTGGTTTATGTCTGCTTGGAGTCTTGCAGTGTCTTCAACGGTGGACACTGTCATACAGATTCGGGTGTCATCTGCAAAGGAAGACACAGCACTGTGGCTTATATCCCTGTCAATGTCTGATATGAGGATGAGGAATAGGATGGGAGCAAGTACTGTGCCTTGTGGAACAGAGCTTTTCACAGTAGCTGCCTCAGACTTTACTCTGTTGACTACTACTCTTTGTGTTCTACGTGTTAGGAAATTATAAATCCATCTACCAACTTTTCCTGTTATTCCTTTATCACGCATTTGTGTGCTATTACACCATGGTCACACTTGTCAAAGGCTTTTGCAAAATCTGTGTATATAACATCTGCATTCTGTTTATCTTCTAGAGCATCCAGGACCTTGTCGTAGTGGTCCAGTAGTTGGGACAGACAGGAGCGGCCTGCTCTAAACCCATGCTGTCCTGGGTTGTGCAATTGATGGGTATCAAGATGGGTGGCGATCTTGCTTCTTAGAACCCTTTCAAAGATTTTTATGATATGGGACGTTAGCGCAATTGGTCTGTAGTTCTTTGCTATTGCTTTACTGCCCCCTTTGTGGAGCGGGGCTATGTCTGTTGTTTTTAGTAGCTGCGGGACGATCCCAGTGTCCATGCTCCCTCTCCATAGGATGTTAAAAGCATGTGATAGGGGCTTCTTGCAGTTCTTGATGAACACGGAGTTCCATGAGACAACACAATAAGTGTCAGGGGCCCAAGATTGTTCATCTGCCTCCCAGCATACATCAGGGGGATTACCAACAAGCCCCTGGCTGTCTTCAAGCAGGCACTGGAAAGGCACCTCAAGTCGGTACCTGATCAGCCGGGCTGTGGTTCGTACGTTGGACTGCATGCGGCCAACAGTAACAGCCTGGTTGATCAGGCTCTGGTCCAACAGGAGGCCTGGTCACAGACCGGGCCGCGGGGGCGTTGACCCCTGGAATTCTCTCCAGGTAGACTCCAGGTAGGTCCTCATGATGCACCTGAGACGACTCACTCTGTGGTGGACCTTAACAACCACAACAACAACAGTCTGGGTAAGTCTCTTCACTGTAGGAAGATGGACTTCTGCGCCAGCCTTCGTCGGGTGTGGACGTCTCTCTCTCGCCTGAGTATCAGTGACAAATTTCCCCCGTTCTCTCTGGGACGCTTGTCCTCATCTATTTTGCCCGCCGGGCACGCTACAGGAGGGGCACCTGTTCATCGGCTTACTTTTAGCCTGCTCCATTTTTTCCGCTCTGCGGATAATTATTTAACGGTCTTTGGTGGGAAGCCGGTTGTTGTACTCAGGTGGGGGTGTGGGGGTCCCGCTTTGCTGGGGCTTGGCAAGGGGGTCCACCGGACCTAATCGGAAACTCAAGTTTCTATCTATTTACAAAGGAACTTTTGTTTCTTTTCTTTCATCGCCCAGCCTTGGGCAACAAATCTTCCTCGTACCATCGAGAAGTCGGGCTCGATACGGCTTATGTTGTCAGTGACCCTATAAAACCCCAACGAAGAAGAAGAAGAAGAAGATCATTACGTGTATTCTTTAGAGGTCATTGTATAAGGTAAGTGGCGATGACAGAACCTTTACATTATCTGGAAGATCCTTGTAATAGCTCAGTAAACTGAACAGTATTGGTCTTGTGTTGTGGTGGATCTCTCTTCATTTTACGTACGTTAATGTGTTGCAACTTTTGTGTTAGCCGCTGAACAGCAAACAATACTGATATAATAATATCATTATTTACTACAAGTACGTACATGTACAAGGTATACAGGTCTAGCTGACGTCAATGACATACTACTATATAGAAAGCCCTTTGTATTGCTGAGCATTTCCCTCAAATTAGGTCCTTGTCCCCAGGATGCGACCCACACCAGTCGACTAACTCCCAGGTACCCATTTTACTGATGGGTGAACATAGACAACCAGTGTAAAGAAACACACCCAATATTTCTACCCGCGCTGGGAATCGAACGCAGACCCTCGCTGTGTAAAGCGAGAGCTTTAGCGACCAGGCCACGGGGCACCGTGGCCGTGTTTCTAGTTACTTCTGGCAGTGTTTCTACGGGGAATGGTGTGGCAGAAACTAGGGATGCCAAGCCCAGTATAACACTCTTCAGGTCGCTTGTTCTATCTAGGCTGGAATATTGCTGCACACTTAACACCATCTTTCAGAACAGGTGAAATTGCTGACCTAGAATATGTACAGAGAACTTTCATGGCACACATAACTGCAATAAAACACCTAAATTTAAAACACCTAAATTTAAAACACCTAAATTTCTGGGAATGCTTGAAGTTCCTTAACCTGTACTCCCTAGAATGCAGGCGGGAGAGATACATGATTATATACACTTGGAAAATCCTAGAGGGATTAGTACCAAACTTACACACGAAAATCACTCCCTATGAAAGCAACAGACTTGGCAGACGATGTAACATCCCCCCAATGAAAAGCAGGGGTGCCACTAGCACGATAAGAGACAACACTAAGTGTTGTCACAGTGGGTGGGTGTAGTACGCAATGTTGTGACAGTGGGTGGGTGTAGTAGACAGTGTTGTCACTGGGTGGGTGTGGCAGATACTGTTGCCACAGTGGGTGGGTGTAGTAGACACTGTTGTCACAGTGGGTGGGTATACTAAACAATGTTATGACAGTGGGTGGGTGTAGTAGACACTGTTGTCACAGTGGGTGGGTGTGGTAGACTGTTATCACAGTGGGTGGGTGTGGTACACTGTTGTCACAGTGGGTGGGTGTAGTAGACACTTATCTCAGTGGGTGGGTGTGGCAGTCAGCATTGTTGCAATGGGTGGGTGTAGAAGACACTATTGTCACAGTGGGTGGGTATGTTAGACTATTGTCCCAGTGGGTGGGTGTGGTAGACACTGTTGTCACAGTGGGTGGGTGTGGTAGACACTGTTGTCACAATAGGTGAGTGTGGTAGTCACTGTTGTCACAGTGGGTGCATGTAGTAGACACTATTTTCACAGTGGGTGTGTGTAGTAGAGACTGTTGTCACGGTGGGTGGGTGTAGTAGACACTGTTGTGACAGTGGATGGGTGCAGTAGACACTGTTGTGACAGTGGGTGGGTGTAGTAGACACTTGTCGCAGTGGGTGGGTGTGGTACACAGTTGTCACAGTGGGTGTGTAGTAGACACTGTTGTCACAGAGGGTGGGTGTGGTAGACACTGTTGTCACAGTTGGTGGGTATAGTAGACAATGTTGTGACAGTGGGTGGTTGTAGTAGACACTGTTGTCACAGTGGGTGGGTGTAGTAGACACTGTTGTCACAGTGGGTGGGTGTAGTAGACACTGCTGTCACAGTGGGTTGGTGTGGTAGACTGTTATCACAGTGGGTGGGTGTAGTAGACACTTGTCAGAGTAGGTAGATGTAATAGACACTTTTGTCACAGTGGGTGAGTGGGTGTGACAGACACTATTGTCATAGTGGGTGGGTGTGGCAGACACTATTATCATAGTGGGTGTGTGTAGTAGACACTATTGTCACAGTGGGTGTGTGTAGTAGACACTGTTGTCATGGTGGGTGGGTGTGGAAGACATTATTGTCACAGTGGGTGGGTATGGTAGACTAGTGTCCCAGTGGGTGGGTGTGGTAGACACTGTTGTCACAGTGGGTGGGTGTTGTAGACACTGTTGTCACAATAGGTGGGTGTGGTAGACCCTGTTGTCACAGTGGATGGGTGTGGTAGACACTGTTGTCATAGTGGGCGAGTGTAAATAGACACTGTTGTCACAGTGGGTGTGTGTAGTAGAAACTATTTTCACAGTGGGTGTTTGTAGTAGAGACTTGTCACAGTGGGTGGGTGTAGTAGACACTGTTGTCACAGTGGTTGGGTGTGGTAGACACTGTTGTCGTGGTGGGTGGGTGTGGTAGACACTGTTGTCATAGTGGGTGGGTGTGGTAGACACTGTTTTCATAGTGGGTGGGTGTGGTAGACACTGTTGTCATAGTGGGTGGGTGTGGTAGACACTGTTGTCACAGTGGGTGGGTATAGTAGACAATGTTGTGACAGTGGGTGGATGTAGTAGACACTGTTGTGACAGTGGGTGGGTGTAGTAGACAGTGTTGTTACTGGGTGGGTGTGGCAGACACTGTTGTCACAGTGGGTGGGTGTGGTAGACACTATTGTCACAGTGGGTGTGTGTAGTAAGTAAGTTTATTCAGGTATACACAAATACAGTTACATAGATTATCATACATAGCAGCATATGTGTAGAGAACCCAGGATAACCCAAAAAGTCAGACAGAGTGACTTATTTCCATTGGGGTCCTTTTACTACCTTAATGTTATACACTGTAGGATATATATGTTAATATATTATAAAGGATATATGTATACTAGGAATAAGGTAAAAAGAGTTATTTACATTTACACGTGTGTTAGTTAAAAAAATAAAAAATCATTCTTCTCCCTTTCTGTCGCTACATTCATTAGGTACCTTTTGGTTCTCTTCTTGAACTGGCTCATGCTATGACTGGCTTTGACATGTGCACTTAGTCTGTTCCATTCCTTTATTGCTGTACAATAAAAGGTGTTTGAAGCCTGGCCACTGACTGTGGGTGCTACAAAGTTGTGCTCTCTCCCCCTAGTACTATGACTGCTTTGGTTCCCAGCCTTGACAAAATTGGCAGCAAGATATTTTAGACACTGTGAGCAATTTTATAAACTTGATTTAACTTAAGTTGTTTTACTCTGTCTTCAATCTTCAGCATATCCAATTGTTGTAATTCATCCTGGCCTATATGTTCTCTTGGTGGGTGTGTGTGGGAGACTGTTGTCACAGTGGGTGGGTATAGTAATAATAATAATGTTAGTTTGTTAGTTTGATATTTTTATTATGCACCCCATACCCATCCTGTGGGCGGTAGTCAAAAGATTACAGAGGTACATAATGGGTCCAGGGACTGGACCCCAAAGTTATGATTGCTGAGCAAGTTACAAAGGTAATGAACTCACAAGCTACAAAGGTAATGAACTCACAAGCTACAAAGGTAATGAACTCACAAGCTACAAAGGTAATGAACTCACAAGCTACAAAGGTAATGAACTCACAAGCTACAAAGGTAATGAACTCACAATTTACAAAGGTAATGAACTCACAAGCTACAAAGGTAATGAACTCACAAGCTACAAAGGTAATGAACTCACAAGCTACAAAGGTAATGAACTCACAAGCTACAAAGGTAATGAACTCACAAGCTACAAAGGTAATGAACTCACAAGCTACAAAGGTAATGAACTCACAAGCTACAAAGGTAATGAACTCACAAGCTACAAAGGTAATGAACTCACAAGCTACAAAGGTAATGAACTCACAAGCTACAAAGGTAATGAACTCACAAGCTACAAAGGTAATGAACTCACAAGTTACAAAGGTAATGAACCCACAAGCTACAAAGGTAATGAACTCACAAGTTACAAAGGTAATGAACTCACAAGTTACAAAAGTAATGAAACATGTAAGTAAATTTACTTACTTACGTTTATACATGGTTACAATCATGAACAAATTATAAAGTAATGAACAATTCACTAGTCTACACCCGGTCACAACTGTAATGAGTATATGTTAATAATAATAATTTATGTCAGCATAATACAATGTTTGTACAAAGGAGAATGACATTTTGGTGTACATGCCGAAAGCCCCTTTATATAAATGCAGAGCATTTTGGGCAAACTTAAGATTAATAAAGCAGTATCAGTATAAGTAATTTTCTACATACATTTCCCTAGATGTGTGTAATTTTATATTTAGGAGTTTACAATGAATTCAAGAGAATTGAAAATTCTATTAGTTCATGCTATATGGATTTAATAAGTTTGATAGAGATGAATTACAAACTTGATTAATAGCCTAAAGCTGACACAATGGATTGATTAACGTTTGAGAGGATTACAGATATTGAGAGGAAGTATATAAGTACAGTAGGGCCCCACTTACACAGCATGTTAGATTCCAGGCTAGTGCCTTAAAGCAGACATCTTCAAAAGCAGAACGCCATTTTTTCCACTTATAAATGCCAGAAAACAAGTTTACACTAACTTATATTAAGTTAGCAATAGAACTAGGCAATAAAAAACACAATAAAAAGTAAGATACACACAAAGTACACTTATTTACCTTAAAATATTAATAATTATGTGTGAGAGTTGAGTGGCAGGGTATTTATAAAATAAAATCAGAAGATGGCATACCATCATCCTCTGATTCTTCAACTTTTATTCGTTTTGGAGACTTGTGTGAAGCTCTTGAAGGAGTGTGTGTTGCTGTTGATGTTGAAGGCTGTTCAAGGCTAGCTGATGATGTTGAAGGCTGTTCAAGGCTAGCTGTTGATGTTGAAGGTTGCCATGATACTTTCTTAAAGTAAGAAAGCATTGAACTTTGCCTCAGGGATTTTTTTTTCCTTTCCCTTAAAATTTCTTTATAGCATGTAACACCATGGAAAAGGGATGCATTGACTGTAGCACTTTTAATTTCTCTCAACACTTTCTCCTTGTTGTTCACAATTGTACTAACTGTTTGATGAGCCAAACCAAGCTTACGTGCTCTCTCAGTCATAGACATACAGTGGACCCTCGGTTAACGAATACCCCGGAAATCGTGCAATTATGTAAGTATAATTTTGTAAGTTCTTGTGGAAGTGTATTTTTGGGGGTCTGAAATAGACTAACCTACGTGAAATTTTTCCTTAAGGGAGTAAATTCGTTCGGTAATGGCACTTGAGCAGACTTCAGGAGTGAAGTTTTTACGAAACTCGGGGGTCCACTGTACCTTGTTCACTCAGTTTAATCATTTCTAACTTGGCACTTAAAGTAAGAGGCTTATGACTCCTCTTTTTATCACAACTAAGCTTAGATGCCATAGTCAATGAGAGCCAACTAGTTAACGAAAGAATAAACGAGAGAGAGAACGAGATACGGAGTTCAAACAATGTAAAAACACAAACTGAACAGGTAGTGGGTGATCACTCGGTCAGGCAAAATAAATGTGTATTAATACGTGTCCACTTTTAGTTCATTCACATATATTTGTAAGAGTTTGTGAAACTTTTACCTCACAATATATTTTTTTATTATAATAATAATTACCTCGCAATACAAATACAGTGGACCCCCGACTTTCGGACGGTCTGAGTATCGGCTGGTTCGAGTTTTGATTGCTTTTTGGGCCCAATTTTTCCCGACTATCGGCCTGCGTCCAGACCTGTCCGCCTGCCTGCGCATGAGCCTCCGCGCAGGCATCGTGAGCCAGTCTAGCTTTGTTTATCCTTGACGAACATTACCCAGTGCACTCATTCAAACATTTCACAATAATTTTATTGTGTTTATTTAATCAATAAACACAATAAAATTATTGTGAAATGTTTGAATGAGTGCACTGGGTAATGTTCGCTCAAGGATAAACAAAGCTAGACTGGCTCACGATGCCTGCGCGGGAGGCTCATAAGCGCAGGCAGGCGGACAGGTCTGGTACGCAGGCCGATAGTCGGGGAAAAATTGGGCCAAAAAAAGCAATCAAAACTCGAACCAGCCGATACTCAGACCGTCCGAAAGTCGGGGGTCCACTGTATTTGTATTGCGAGGTAATTATTATTATAATAAAAAAATATATTGTGAGGTAAAAGTTTCACAAACTCTTACAAATATATGTGAATGAACTAAATGTGGACACGTATTAATACACATTTATTTTGCCTGACCGAGTGATCACCCACTACCTGTTCAGTTTGTGTTTTTACATTGTTTGAACTCCGTATCTCGTTCTCTCTCTCGTTTATTCTTTCGTTAACTAGTTGGCTCTCATTGACTATGGCATCTAAGCTTAGTTGTGAATATTTTTGGGTGTCTGGAATGGATTAATTGTATTTACATTATTTCTTATGGGAAATAATGGTTCGACTTTCGGCCAGTTCAAGTTAAGGCCTAGCTCCTGGAACGGATTATGGCTGATACTCGGGGGTCCACTGTACAGTGGACCCTCAATTATTGGCCATTCCAGCTATCGACCATCTCGGTTATCGCCCGTTTTTTTGGCCGAAATTTTATTCCGGTTATCGGCCATTATTTTGCTTATTGGCCATATTAGACACGTACACCCGCCCGCCTGCCCGCCAGCCGCTCGCGCGTTCATGAGTCAGTCTGGCTATGTCTATGGTGCAACTGTGAAATAAGCAACCATGGGCCCAAAGAAAGTTTCTAGTGCCAGCCCTTTGGCAAAGAAAGTGAGACACATGATAGAATTTAAGAAAGAAATTGTAGCAAAGTACGAAAGTGAATGAGGAAAAGAGAGGGGAGAATGTGCCTTCTTCAGTGATTCTACAATATGTACGATACTAAAGCAGCAGGAGTCGATAAAGGCTATAGCGCCAGCCAGCTGAGAGGGGCCAATATATCTGAAATATGTAGAGAGGCACTGGTCAATGAAATTGCAAATATCGAACTTAAACTGAAGGAATCTTACAGGAGACAAGAATCACAGGAAGAACTAAAATCCATAAAGGAAATTGAAAAAAAACAAAATGCTTCTTCTCTTATGCCAAATCTAAGGGAAAAACAACATCCAGTATTGGGCCTCTGCTTAGGCGGGATGGTACATACACAGTTGACAGCCAAGAAATGAGTGAGATATTAACCCTTAAACTGTCCACACGTAGATATACGTTCACGTGCGTACTGCTCCGAACATAGATTAATGTTTTATTTTTCATTCCTTCAAATTTGGCACAATAGGCCTGAGTCGCCTAGACATGAGAGAATGGGTCTGTGCACTCAGTGTACACAGTATTAAAAAAATCTGGGACCACTTAGTACCTTGTGAGAGCACCAGTTCAATTGAGTGCCAGCTAGAGCAAATAGTGTGGTAAACAACAGGATTCACTGATGTCATGTCGCATTAACACTCCCCTTTCATGATAAAAGTAAAAATAGGTTAGATAAATACATGAGTGGCTGTGGGTGGGTGTGAGTTGGACCTGACTAGCTTGTGCTACTAGGTCTGATGCCTTCAGAGGATGTGACCTGACTAGGTGGGTCATTGTTCTAAGCTGGGGGGGGTGAGATGGACCTGCCTTGCATGGGCTAGTAGGCCTGCTGCAGTGTTCCTTCTTTTTTATGTTCTTATGTATTCGGCAGGCTGGCCGGCTGGCTGGCTGGCTTTGGCTGTCTCTGGCTGTCTCTCTGTCTATATCTCTGTCTATATCTATCTGCCCTATATCTCTGTATCTGTCTATATCTCTGTCTATCTACATATATCTGTAATCTCTCTCTCTCTATCTCTCTCTCTCATGTACACATAAGTACAGTTATTATACTCGTTTATAATGACGCAAAGCATACTCAACTAATGCCAATTTGGCTTCAGAAAAAATAAAAGCACTACCGATGCAATCGTAAAAATGATAGACCTGCTTTACACAGCACTCGAAAATAAGGAATATCCATTAGGACTTTTTATTGACCTAAGGAAAGCTTTCGACACAGTAAACCACAGCATCCTACTCCACAAACTTGACCACTATGGAATAAGAGGTCATGCACTAGCATACTTCAAATCCTACCTCACTAATAGGTATCAGTATGTTACTATTAAAGACACATCCTCTTCGGCACGACCACTTGATACTGGAGTACCACAGGGAAGTGTCCTTGGTCCCCTGCTCTTCTTCTTATACATCAATGATCTACCTAATGTATCACAACACCCAAATCTTGAAACGCTCGGCACCATTGTTAACGACGAATTACTAAAAATATCTACATGGATGACAGCCAACAAACTTACACTCAACACTGATAAGACCTTCTATAGTATGTTTGGTAACAGAGCAGGTGATGCACAATTAAACATTAAGATCAACAATACTCCTATTGCTAAACATAATGAGGGCAAATTCCTGGGCCTTCACCTTGACAGTACAAGTCTCCCTCCTCAACATTCGCGTTTTCCACTTTCGCTGGCTTCACACATTTGCGAATTCCCGGCCGCCAAATTCCCAGCCACCAAATCATATTTAAGTTTCCCACCACCCGAGCGTCCCTACTACCTTCCCTCCGACCCGGAAGCCAGCCCACCCACCACTCACTCACTGAGTGTTTTGTTTGTTCATTATTTGTTATTAAACTACAGTATAACATGTATGTAGTACTATATAGTACAATATTTTACTATGTTTTCATTAGAGAGGGAGAGGCAAGCCGTAGCATTCAGTTTCTGGTGTCATCGTGGGTGGCGGATGTTAGCCGTGGCGCTAATAAAATGTTGTGTAATTACGCTAATATTAGTAATAATGGTTATCTATATATGACATTTATTCCAAATTGATGTCAGAAACATGGTAAATACCCTAGAACTGTAATAAAGACGCTGAAATGAATAATATACAGTGGACTCCCGAGTTTCGTAAACCCCGGAAATCGTACAATTATGTAAGTATAATATTGTAAGTGCTTGTGGAAGTGTATTTTTGGGGGTCTGAAATAGACTAACCTACGTGACATTTTTCCTTAAGGGAGTAAATTCGTTCGGTAATGGCGCTTGAGCAGACTTCAGGAGTGAAGTTTTTATGAAACTCGGGGGTCCACTGTATGCCATATTATATGAGTGGGGTAAGAGAAGCAGGCAGGCAGAGATGTTTACATCAGGGTAAACATGCCTAAATCACTCGTTATAAGAACAAATGCAAAAATAGCATTTATTATTTTTAGAATAATAATAATTTATAATAATTGATCTGGAGTACTTTAAATGTTATCAGTACAGTGGTACCTCGGTTAACGATGGTCCCCAAACTCGTCCTTTTATGTAAGTTAATTTTTTAAAATGCTTTTGTAAGTGTATTTTTGCGGATCTAAAAGGACTAGTCTATTTTACATTATTCCTTATGGGGATAAATTCGTTTGGTAATGGCACTTGAACGGCATTCTGGAACGAAAAAATACCGTTAACCGAGGTACCACTGTATTTGGTAGCTGACATTTAGAGCACTCCACAGCAATTATTATTATTTATTATTATTATTATTATTATTATTAATATAATTATTATTATTATTATTAATATTAATATAATTATTATTAATAATAATATTATTAATATAATTATTATTATTAATGATATTAATATAATTATTATTATTAATATTAATATTAATATTATTATTTCCCTACAATATATTGTAGGGAAATAATAAATAATAATAATTGCTGTGGAGTGCTCTAATTGTCAGCTACCAAATACTGATAACATTTAAAGTGCTCCAGATCAATTATTATAAATTATTATTCTAAAAATAATAAATGCTATTTTTGCATTTGTTCTTATAACAAGAGTGATTTAGGCATGTTTACCCTGATGTAAACATCTCTGCCTGCCTGCTTCTCTTACCCCACTCATATAATATGGCATATATTATTCATTTCAGCGTCTTTATTACAGTTCTAGGGTATTTATCATGTTTCTGATATCAATTTGGAATAAATGTAATAGATAGATAACCTTTATTACTAATACAGTGGTCCCCCGAGTTACGTACACCCCGGAAATCGTATGTAAGTATAATATTGTAAGTGCTTGTGGAAGTGTATGTTTGGGGGTCTGAAATAGACTAACCTACGTGACATTTTTCTTTAAGGGAGTAAATTCGTTCGGTAATGGCGCTTGAGCAGGCTTCTGGAGTGAAGTTTTTACGATACTCGGGGACCACTGTATTAGCGTAATTACACAACATTTTATTAGCGCCACGGCTAACATCCGCCACCCACGATGACTCACCAGAAACTGAATGCTACGGCTCGCCTCTCCCTCTCTCATTTAGCTCCTCCCACTTCGTAACAATGTTAGATGGTGAATTTAATGTATTTTTCTGTAAGCTTAACTCGTTGTATGTGTATTTTACTTTTTTATTGTTTTCTGTAATATATGAGTTATGCAAATTAAAATAAGTTATGAAGTTGGAGTTTCATTTTTATTTTATTTTTTTTTAATACAGTGGACCCCTGGTTTTCGTGATTTTTTTGTTCCAGAATGCTGTTCAATTGCCATTACCAAACGAATTTATTCCCATAAGGAATAATGTAAAGTAGACTAGTCCTTTTAGACCCCCAAAAATACACTTACAAAAGCATTTAAAAAAATACACTTACATAAAAGGGAGAGTTTGGAGCAGGATGAACACCGCGGGTCCACTGTATACATATATAATAAATAATAAATAATATCTTTATTTACTACAAGTACATGTACATGGTATACAGGCCTAGCTGACATCAATGACATACTACTATATAGAAAGCCCCTTGTTATGCTGAGCATTTCAGGTAAATTAAGTCCTTGTCCCAGGATGCGACCCACACCAGTCGACTAACACCCAGGTACCCATTTTACTGATGGGTGAACATAGACAACTGGTGTAAAGAAACACGCCCAATGTTTCTACCCGCGCTGGGAATCGAACGCAGACCCTCGCCGTGTGAAGCGAGAGCTTTAGCGATCAGGCTACGGGGCACTTCAGCATTTGGCATCATTATAAAGTGGGCGGAGCTACAGCAGTGGGAGAAGCAGCAGTGTGTCAATAACTTGTGATTTCCCATGACGCTTCACAACACTATAAAATATTGTATAATTATACTATTACAGGCCTCCCTCCACAGCCAGCCCATGTCACTATAACATGTACAGTGGTACCTCGACTTACGATATTAATCCGTCAGAGAGGGCATATCTTAAGGCGAAACAATCGTTACTCGAATCAATTTTCCCCATAAGAAATAATGGAAATAAATTTAATCCGTCCAAGACTTACAAAAGTAGTTAAATAAAATATTTTTTAGAACTTTTTGACATTAAATAATACACAATTTAATGAAGAATACCTAAATACACATGTAAATATTGTACAATAACATGTCACTTACATTTATTGAAGAATTGTTGATGTGTGGAGGACGGGAGGAAGGGAGAAGGTGGAGTAGTATGCTAGTGTTTGGAAGGGGAATCCCCTTCCATTAACACTGCAGGTGGCAAGTTCTTTTCTGGGGTTACTGGCATGAATGCTACACTCCCTGCATGCCTGCTACACTCCCTGCATGCCTGCTACACTCCCTGCATGCCTCCTACACTCCCTGCATGAATGCTACACTCCCTGCATGATTGCTACACTCCCTGCATGAATGTTACACTCCCTGCATGAATGCTACACTCCCTGCATGAATGCTACACTCCCTGCATGAATGCTACACTCCCTGCATGAATGCTACACTCCCTGCATGAATGCTACACTCCCTGTATGAATGCTACACTCCCTGCATGAATGCTACACTCCCTGCATGAATGCTACACTCCCTGCATGAATGCTACACTCCCTGCATGAATGCTACACTCCCTGCATGAATGCTACACTCCCTGCATGAATGCTACACTCCCTGCATGAATGCTACACTCCCTGCATGAATGCTACACTCCCTGCATGCCTGCTACACTCCCTGCATACCTGCTACACTCCCTGCATGCCTGCTACACTCCCTGCATGCCTGCTACACTCCCTGCATGAATGCTACACTCCCTGCATGCCTGCTACACTCCCTGCATGCCTGCTACACTCCCTGCATGCCTGCTACACTCCCTGCATGCCTGCTACACGCCCTGCATGAATGCTACACTCTTTACCACAGGCTTGGCACTAGGAGCTTTCTTGGGGCCCATGGTGGCTTATTTAGCAGTTGCAAGCACTAAAAACAGTGGAATAATGACAATATACAGTGGTACCCCGGTTTACGATGGTCCCCAAACTCACCCTTTTATGTAAGTTTATTTTTTTAAATGCTTTTGTAAGTGTAATTTTGGGGGTCTAAAAGGACTAGTCTATTTTACAACTTTTCTTAAGGAGATAAATTCGTTTGGTAATGGCACTTGAACAGCATTCTGGAATGAAAAAATATCGTAAACCGGGGTACCACTGTACTGGTATGAATGCGTGGGTGTGGGTGGGTGGTCGCTCTCGCTTGTAAACAATAGCACACTGACGCTCCCTGGAGTGCGCGCTCAGCTGGGCGCCAGGCGGACACATCCGGTACGAATGTCGTTACACGAAGCAAACATCGTTACTCGCAATCAATTTTTTTACGTTATAAATATCGGTACTCGAAAATAACGTAAGATGACAGCATCGTAACTCGAGGTACCACTGTATGTATATAGTACAATATTTTACAATGTTTTCATGTGTTTTATGATTGTTCATGGTTCAGTAGGTTAAGGAAGAAGTATTGTTAGGCTAAGTAAATGCTATTACGTATATTATATTTCCCTGCAATATATTGGGGCACCAAACATTCGCAATTTTTCAACATTCGTGAGCCTCTTGATCCCCTAACCCTCGCGAATGTTGAGGGAGACCTGTAATCAGAAATTCAGCACTCATATCCAACACATAACAAAGAAAGTGTCCAAAACTGTGGGGATCCTCTCTAAGATACGTTACTATGTACCACTTTCAGCCCTACTCTCACTATACTATTCACTCATCTATCCCTACCTCACATATGCCATTTGTGCTTGGGGATCAACAGCAGCAAGACACCTAAAACCAATAATAACCCAACAAAAAGCCGCAGTAAGAATTATCACGCAATCCAACGCTAGGCAACATCCCCTCCCACTCTTCAAAGACCTAAACTTACTCACTGTTCAGAACATCCACACTTACTACTCTGCAATCTACATTTATAGAACCATAAATACCAACTTTAACCCTGAACTAAAACTCTTTCTTGACAGTTGTGACAGGACCCATAGACATAATACCAGACACAAACATCTCTTTGACATTCCCTGTGTTCGACTAAATCTATATAAAAATTCAATGTACATAAATAGGCCTAAAATCTGGAACTCTCTGCCTGAAAACTCTAGAACTGCAGACACAACCTCTATTTTCAAAAGCTCCGTTAAAAAACATCTTATCTCACTTACCGGTAGCTAACCACATGAAAATTACTTTATCTTGCACATATCCACAACAAAATTACACTTATTGATATCTGTGATTCCCCCTTAATTTTGCACATGACTGTAGCCAAGATTAAAATACAACTATTGCTTCATAATTCTTAAGCTAGTCATAAGTTTGCCTAAGACACTCCAATATAGAAACTGTATCATGCCAACACGTCACCATTTCCATTAATATATAAACTAATTGTTAAATTCTTTAATTTTTTTTACTACCTCAATTTTGTAAACCTAGTTAATCACTACAATTACCTAACCTTAATACCAGTACAGTGGACCCCGAGTTACGAGCATAATTAATTCCAGAAGGCTGCTCAAGTGCCATTACCGAACAAATATTTTCCCTTAAGGAATAATGTCAAGTAGGTTAGTCCATTTCAGACCCCCAAAAATACACTTACAATAGCACTTACAATATTACACTTACATAATTGTACGATTTCCGAGGTGCTCGTAACTCAGGGGTCCACTGTATAATCATTGTATAGAGTAAGTTTGCCTGATTTACTCCAATATTGGAGCAAACCTAGTATTAACCCTTTCAAGGTCCAAGGGGGGTCTCCAAAACTCGTTCTCAGGGTCCAGGAATTTAAAAAAAAAAAATAATTATTTTTTTTCTTATGAAATGATAGAGAATCTTTTTCCGATCATAACGCCACAAAACTTATGAAATTTGATGGAAAACTAACGGACTTATGCTTTCGCGAAGTTATCGGTATCGGTGACATTTACGCATCAGCGATTTCGCCCACTTTGAGCCCTATTTTCGGCAAATTCCAATGTTTCAGTCTACTAAAATTATAGCTATTTCGCTAGAACTCCATTTCTTCTATCGATTGAGTACAAGAAACTGCCTTTTTACCAATTCCAACTACCCAAAATAGTGGACAGAAAATGACAATTTGGATAATTTCACACAAATTTCAAATGATCCCAATTTCAAAATAGGGTCCAGAATGAACAAGGAAGACATTCCTGGCACTAAAATAACATCTTCTCTGTTCATTAGTCTCGTCTCCAGGCCCCTCTTACATTACTTTTGCTTTCCATTTTGAATTTTTATTCATTCTAAAAATGGTATAAATAATATCAGCGCACTTGTGCAAGAATATTAGACTTGCCAGTTGATGTGTATTGGATGCATGGTGTGATTTGTTAACTCTTGAACATCTGCCAAAATCGAACATTTTCGCTACTTTGCACTCAGTTTCAAGGTACTTGTCATCGTGAAACCAGTCAAAATTATCTCTATTTCTGTAATATATCATCTATTCTATAAAATGAGACTAAGAAAACGAGAATACAAGCATAAATACCATACGAAAATAGACTGCAAAGTCGCTGTTTTAAACCAAAAACACGGTCAGAGTTTTTTTCCTCATTATGCACTGTGGTGCAGGAATTTTTTTTATGCTGCACACACAGACCGCACAGACCCATTCTATCACATCTAGGCCTAACAGCCTGTTTCTGCTTGATTTCAGGGCGCTAGAATTTAGGCGTACTAGTACGTCAATAACCCCAGGGCGTAAGCCGTACTAGTACATCAATAACCCTGAAAGGGTTAAGTCTGCCTGAAATGTCTAGCATGCCCAGGCATGCTAGGCATGCTAACGGCCATCTTTGTAATTATAGTTCTTAGTCCTTAACCCTTAAACTGTCCACACGTAGATATACGTTCACTCGCGTAGCTGACCGAATATTTTGAAAAAAAAAAAATCATTTTTTTTATAATGAAGAGCACATTTTTATAAACAGGATAGGCTAAAAAAAAAAGAAATTTGGGCCAGTACTTACCGAGATATAAGCCCGCCAATTTGGTACTGGATGCTCACCTGACGGCAACATCAAGTCCTGCCGCTTGCAGAAGTAATGCCGATATACTTTTTTTCTAGTTTTTATTTTAATTTATATAATTTTTATGTTCTGATAATTACAATTTACAATAGTTCTTGTGATTTCATAGCCAATCTTTGTTCTAACACTAATATTATGTACTGAAATAGTACTCAAATAGTCACAATCACACCAACAGGTGAACAGTTTCACCTGCCTTGGTCATTTACTATAGTCTATAAATATATATGAAGTATTTATAGGTCCCAGCAATGTTTTAGACATCCTGGAGTATATATGAAACTCCTTGAAGAATGGTGTTATGACAATTGCCAGATAACTACTGATAAGGCAGTGACATTGATGAATGAATGTGTGCAGGGAACCCTTGCTTTTTCACTCTGTCTATCTGTCTGTCTGTCTGTCTATCTATCTGTCTGTCTATCTGTCTACCTATCTGTCTGTCTATCTGTCTGTATCTATCTATCTATCTGCCTGTATCTGTCTGTATCTGTCTATCTATCTAGCTCTGCTTATCTGTCTTTCTGTCTGCCTGTGTGCCTGGAGTATATGAAACTCCTTGAAGAATGGTGTGTTGACAAGTGTCAGATAACTCTTGACAGCCCAGTGACATTTGATAAATGTCAGCAGTGCTGGAGGGAACCCTCCCTTTTTCAATATCTGTCTGTCTGTCTATCTGTGTCTGTCTATCTGTCTGTCTGTCTATCTGTCTGTCTATCTGTCTGTCTGTCTATCTGTCTGTCTGTATCTGTCTGTCTGTATCTCTGTCTGTATCTCTCTGTATCTCTCTGTCTGTATCTCTCTGTCTGTATATCTCTGTCTGTATCTGTCTGTCTATCTATCTGTCTGCTTGTCTAGCTCTGCTTATGTCTGTCTAACTCTGCTTATCTGTCTGCCTGTGTATGTCTTTCTGTCTGCTTGTCTCAGTCTCAGAGTGCGTCTCGTAAGCCAACAGGTATTATACACGATGCAGAAGTGACGATGCGTATTACTTGCCAGGGGTTTCCATGCCTATTATGTATTATATCTACAAGCATTGTATAGCATTTTGCCTGGCATTTTTGGGTTATCCTAGGTAATTTACACTATGTATAATAACTGTACTTATGTGTACATGTGAGAGAGAGACAGAGATATATGACATATAGATATAGATAGATATATAGACAGACAAAGATATAGACAGATAAAGATATAGACAGATAAAGATATAGACAGATAAAGATATAGACAGATAAAGATATAGACAGACAAATATATAGACAGACAAAGATATGGACAGATAGAGTTATAGACAGATAGAGAGAGAGCCAAAGCCAGCCAGCCTGCCGAATACATAAGAACATAAGAAAGAAGGAACACTGCAGCAGGCCTACTGGCCCATGCAAGGCAAGTCTATGACCCACCTAGTCAGGTCACATCCTCTGAAGGAAGGAGCATGGCTTCAGACATAGTAGCACAAGCTTGTCAGGTCCAACTCACACCCACGCACAGTCACTCATGTATTTATCTAACCTAGTTTTACTTTCCTCTTATAAGGGGAGTGTTAATGCGACATAACATCATTGAATCCCTGGTGTTTGCCACACTATTTGCTCTAGCTGGCACTCAATCGAACTGGTGCTCCCACAAGGTACTAAGTGGTCCCCGATTTTTTTAATACTGCGCACACTGAGGGCGAAGACCCATTCTCTCATGTCTAGGCGACTCAGGCCTATCGCACTAAATTTGAACGAATGTAAAATAAAACATAGATGTACGTTCGGTCAGCTAAGCGTGTGAACGTATATCTACGTGTGGACAGTTTAAGGGTTAAAATGTAAAACACACATTGTATTTTTTACAGATAAATATATCAATTTGAATTTGAATTTGAATTTAGTGTAAGTTACCTAGGATAACCCAAAAATTCCAGGCAAAGTGCTATACAATGCTTGTAGATATAAGACATAATAAGCATGACTGGCAAGAAATAGGCATTGTCACTTCTGCATCTTGTGTAATACCTTTTGGTTTGAGCTGCACTCTGAGACTGAGAGACAAGCAGATGGAAAGACACACACACAATCAGACAGAAAGACAGATAAGCAGAGCTAGACAGACAGACAAATAGACAGACAGACACAGACAGACAGATAGACAGACAGACAGATAGACAGACAGACATTGGAAACAAAGAGAGGGTTCCCTGCTCACATTCATCAATGTCATTGGGCTGTCAGCATTATCTGACGCTTGTCATAACACCATTCTTCAAGGAGTTTCATATACTCCTGGCACACACAGGCAGACAAAAAGACAGATAAGCAGAGCTAGACAGACAGACAGACAGACACAGACAGATGGACAGATAGATAGACAGACGGTGAAAACAAAGCGAGGGCTCCCTGCACACATTCATTCATCAATGTCACTGCCTTATCAGTAGTTATCTGGCAATTGTCATAACACCATTCTTCAAGGAGTTACATATATACTCCAGGATGTCTAAAACATTGCTGGGACCTATAAATACTTCATATATATATTTATAGACAATAGTAATTGACCAAGGCAGGTGAAAATGTTCACCTGTTGGTGTGATTGTGACTATTTGAGTACTATTTCAGTACCTAATATTAGTGTTAGAACAAAGATTGGATATGAAATCACAAGAACTATTATAAATTGTAATTATCAGAACATAAAAATATTTTTTTTTTTTTTTTTTTTTTTTAACACATCGGCCGATTCCCACCAAGGCAGGGTGGCCCGAAAAAGAAAAACTTTCATCATCATTCACTCCATCACTGTCTTGCCAGAAGGGTGCTTTACACTACAGTTATAAAACTGCAACATTAACACCCCTCCTTCAGAGTGCCGGCACTGTACTTCCCATCTCCAGAACTCAAGTCCGGCCTGCCGGTTTCCTGAATCCCTTCATAAATGTTACTTTGCTCACACTCCAACAGCACGTCAAGTATTAAAACCATATGCCTCCATTCACTCCTATCAAATACGCTCACACATGCTTGCTGGAAGTCCAAGCCCTCGCACACAAAATTTCCTTTACCCCTCCCTCCAACCTTTCCTAGGCCGACCCCTACCCCGCCTTCCCTCCACTACAGATTTATACACTCGAAGTCACTCTGTCTCGTTCCATTCTCTCTACATGTCCAAACCACCTCAACAACCCTCCTCAGCTCTCTGGACAATCGTTTTGGTGATCCCGCACCTCCTCCTAATTTCCAAACTCCGAATTCTCTGCATTATATTCACACCACACATTGACCTCAGACATGACATCTCCACTGCCTCCAGCCTTCTCCTCGTTGCAACATTCATCACCCATGCTTCACACCCATATAAGAGCGTTGGTATAACTATACTCTCATACATTCCCTCTTTACTTCCATGGACAAGGTTCTTTGTCTCCACAGACTCCGAAGTGCTCCACTCACCCTTTTCCCCTCATCAATTCTATGATTCACCTCATCCTTCATAGACCCATCCACGACATGTCCACTCCCAAATATCTGAATACATTCACCTCCTCCATACTCTCTCCCTCCAATCTGATATCCAATCTTTCGTCACCTATTCTTTTTGTTATCCTCATCACCTTACTCTTTCCTATATTCACTTTCAATTTTCTTCTTTACACACCCTACCAAATTCATCCACCAACCTCTGCAGCTTCTCTTCAGAATCTCCCAAAAGCACAGTGTCATCAGCAAAAAGCAACTGTGACAACTCCCACTTTGTATTTGCTTCTTTATCTTTTAGCCCAACACCTCTTGCCAAGACCCTCGCATTCACTTCTCTTACAACCCCATCTATAAATATATTGAACAACCACGGTGACATCACACATCCTTGTCTAAGGCCCACTTTTACTGGGAAATAGTCCCCTTCCCTCCTACACACTCTAACCTGAGCCTCACTATCCTCATAAAACTCTTCACTGCTTTCAGTAACCTTCCTCCTATTCCATACACCTGCAACATCTGCCACATTGCCCCCTATCTACCCTATCATACGCCTTTTCCAAATCCATAAATGCCACAAAAACATCTTTACCCTTATCAAATACTGTTCACCTATATGTTTCACTGTAAACACTTGGTCTACACACCCCTACCTTTCCTAAAGCCCCTTGTTCATCTGCTATCCTGCTTTCTGTTTTACTCTTAATTCTTTCAATAATAACTCTACCATACACTTTACCAGGTACACTCAACAGACTTATTCCCTATAATTTTTGCACTCTCTTTGTCCCTTTGCCTTTATACAAAGGAACAATACACGCCTCTGCCAATCCCTAGGTACCTACCCTCTTCCATACATTTATTAAATAATAGCACCAACCACTCCAAAATTATATCCCCACCTGCTTTTAACATTTCTATCTTTATCCCATCAATCCCAGCTGCCTTACCCCTTTCATTCTACCCACTGCCTCACGAACTTCCCTACACCCACAACTGGCTCTTCCACACTCCTACAAGATGTTATTCCTCCTTGCCCTACACACGAAATCACAGCTTCCTGTCTTCATCAACATTTAACAAATCCTCAAAA